>NDXB01009650.1:0-72805 GCA_002631895.1 Agapornis roseicollis
CAATAATAAAAGAAATGGCTGGGAGGGGAGCAGTGGGCTCTTTCCCCTGTCACCAATGGCTTAGCAGTAGCTGAAGAGTCCCGGTCATTTCCTCCTTGTCTGCTCAGGAGAGCAGAGAGATGGCTTACATTTCCTGCTGACTCTGTAACTTCCTACTATGGACTGAGATGAGTTCTGGAGAGGCTGGAGTTTCCTCCTTCACTTTCCCCCTGGGTGTTGTCACTGTGGACCTCCCGGCTGTGGCAGGCTGCTGGCTGTCACTCTCCCCACCTTCTGTTGTGACTGGGGGAAAATTAACAGCCACGCTGTCCTTGCAGACACAGATAAGCCCTGACATTTTTTTTTCTGTGAAATGTTTTTCATACTTTTCTTTGTGGCCTTTTCAAGGAGGCCATCAGGGCTTTCTGAGACTCTGGCAAAAGGTCCCACAGAAGTCATTAGTTTTCTTCAGGAACAGTCAGTTTTCAATTTGCATTTCAAGTGCAAAAAGAGGGCAAAGATTGTCTCTGATACATTTCTGTCAATAACAGCTCTGTGTGGAAGTATCTTCTTCTTCTTCTCCATTAGTTTGCTGATAGTTGGTTTGGTTTTTTTGCATGAGAAACTTGATTTAGAGTAAGCCCTACTTAGCAACAACTGTTGTGTTATCAGCAATATTCTCTCACTAAATCCAAGACTCCAAGACTCAGCACTGTACCAGATACTGGAAAGAAAATTAAATTTATCCTAGCCAAAACCAGGAGAGCTTGTTTGATTTTGTGTCTTTTATAGTAATCCAAGAAAATGTACCAAGAATACAAAAAATGAAAAAGTGAAGTAGTTTTTTAACCTTTGAAACATAAACCTCTTAGCAGTACCTGAGAATAGAGACATAGAAAATAATAACGAAGACACTCCATTTCACTAATTGCTTCTCATTTTTGGACTCATAATTTATTGCTTTACTATAGCAGCTTGCAAAAGTACTATTTGAAGTTACATTTCATCTCCTACATTTTGTGAGCAGAGCCCTTCATCATCGTTTGTTTACAAACTTGTCAGCCAAAACGGTTTACAAACTGGTTGCTGATGAAACCATTTGCTACTTTCGTAAGTTCATTGAGGATTTGTCCAGAACCCAATGTCAATAAAACAGTTACTTCACCAAAAATCCACAAAATTCAAACGCTTTATTCTGAGACTCAACACTTATTCCCATCTCTAGGACACTCTGGAGGATGTGTGGCCATGCGAGGGCAGGAGCCCATTGGTTACTGGGAGGTGAAAAGCTGTGAGAACTTCAAAGCCATGTCATTGTGCAAGCAAAAAATCAACTCTTACGAAGAACCTGAACTTACTTTTCAAAAGCATTTGAGTTCCTGCTATTTTGGATGGGAGTCGGAAGCTCACCTGCTCAGCTGCTACAAGGTATGTGAGAAACTTGCTTTGGATTTTTCTGATGCTACATATCAGCTTAGGGATAGTAGTCTGTTCCTAAAACATGTTTGGTAAAGCATTATTTCTTTCGGTCAGCAAACAAAAATTAATGGTTACCATCCATCGCTGCTTTTGAAAGTGAATGACAGTCCTAAGAATCAGGACTATATTTGTTATTTGTATGGCTTTGGTGTAGGAAAGCCTGCGAGCAACAATATTTGATTTTTATGGGTTTCTGAAACAACTGCTCTCCAAAATCAACAGCATTTATGACAGTGTTTATTTTATTGCAGATATTTCACAATGAAAAAGTTCTGATGAGAAGAACATGGGATGAAGCAGAAGCATTATGCCAAGATTTTGGAGCACATCTTGCTAGTTTTAGCAATATCTATGAAGAGATATTTTTAAACAATTTATTATATACAATTTTTGATAGGTAAATCTATATTTTAACACCAGTAAGATTTATCTTGATAATAGTAATATGTAAATATAATCCACAACTTCATTTCTTCCGTCCTCTATACCAGTGGCTGAAGAAGTCTCTACTCTAGCATGAGCTTGGAAATTGGTAAAAAGTGTATTAGCAATACTGCAGTGTGATTCTTTTTGAAGATGATCTTTACAGCAGCTGTTGAGCAGCTGTAAATATCAAGGTGATGATCTTGTGAGCTAACATTCCCCACTGAAATGGAGGTTTGGCAATTTTAATCCTGGTTTAAATGTTTTCATCTTCTAAAATACAATTTAGCATATCAGTAGGAAAACCAGAGTTTAGTTTGAGGGTACTAAGATATTAAGAAATATCCATTGAATCCAAGAAGAAATTACTATGGGCATTTGTACTATTTAAAAAGTAATTTCTGATATAGTTAAGGAAAAAGTACTTGAGAAATTACATTTTTCTTTGTTTCCATCGTAGGACAGAACAAAGACNTTTTACTACTGGCTGGAGATGTTTTCATCTTTTAAAATATAATTCAGCATATCAGTAGGAAAACCAGAGTTTACTTTTAGGGTACTAAGATGTTAAGAAATATATTGCAGAATGACCCATTGAATCCAAGAAGAGATGGCTATGGGTGTTTGTACTATTTAAAAAGTCATTTCTGATATAGTTAAGGAAAAAGTACTTGAGAAATTACATTTTTCTTTGTTTCCATCGTAGGACAGAACAAAGACAGTTCTGGATTGGATTCAATAAGAGAAACGTGCTTTCTGGAGAGACATGGCAGTGGTCTGACAGAACACCTGTAACTATCTACATACCTTATATTTCAGAAACCATTCAAGTCATATCTGAGCATAAGTTCACAAAAATAAGCCTTTTGAGCAGATGCTGGCCAGGAAAACTGTTTGGTTTTCATGCCCACATAGTCCAAATAATTGTTACAATAGGATTAATAGTACACAACTATGAAAATAGCAGCCTGTGCAAAAGAGCTGTGCAACTGTGAAAAGGAACTTGGTAGGATTATGAAGTTCTGAAGATACGTGCTTTCCTGCAAAGCACATTGTGTTTAGCCTGGGACCAGGCATACACAGAGTGAGCATGTGTATATAGATATATTTACATATATAGACAAGTACACACATTGGAAAGCCTTAGAGCGGTGCTTACATATGCTTTATTTGTTCTCTGACTGTTAAGTTGATGCCTGCTTTCAGAGCTGAGTCTTTCCTTTCTTCATACCACTTTTTATTTTGCATCCTTGGGCACTAATGGTTAGTACCTGGGGTTTAAACGTCAAACAAGAAGGTAATTGGATTTCAGCCTCAAAGAGCAGTGCCAGCTCTGCCATTGTTACTTAAGTCATTTCAGAATGCAGGTGTAAAGTTCAGTCATGCAACATGTTCAACCTACGCAAAGGCTGGTATATGTAGCCAACTACTGCTAATCATGTCAAAAAATTGTTAGGTTTCATAGCTATACAGTTATTCTTACAAAGCTGAAATCTGATATAAGATAGGAAAGTTGAGGACATTGAGAGAACATGACTCTTGATCCTAGTTCTTGAATTCTACCACCATAGTTGAAGTGGACCTCTAGTTGTTGCTTATGATTTTCTTACCATAGACTCCTCTTCAAATGCTTCCTTTTTCTTTCCTTTACTGAGATTTTTAAATGCTTCATCTGGAATTGTTGGCAAAAGATAATGAATGTGCTGTTTTCAGGTTGTATCTTCATTTCTGGAGGGCAAGTATGTTGAAGATGATTCAAGAAACTGTGGTGTGTTCAAAGTAAATCGAACAGTCTTCCCAGCACACTGCAATGAAAAGCGTGAATGGATATGCAAAATACCAAAAGGTGAAATGTTATTTAATATACATTGTCTGTTATACCAATTACTTGCAATTCAGGAGAGTCAAGGAAAAACAAATACCTTAAAGCCTGCTTTTTAGCCACATCTGGAGTTCTTCTTGTTGGTCTTCTACGTGAAATCATAGCAAAACTATATATGAACAGTAGGGTTTCTTGGCCAGTTAGAACATCAAACATCCAGTCGGTTTAAAAATGGATAGCAATGATTAGCAATGATTATCAGGAGTTAATCAAATTTCTTATATATAAAGGTTACTAAAAATGTTGTAAAGTAAATGTGGCATATATTTTATTGTATTCCATGTTAAGCTCCTTTTTTTTGTCCCTGAAAAAGAATAGCAATATTCCTAATGACTTTTATCGAATCCTTACCATGCAGAGAAAGCAATTTCCATGAAACACCTCTTTACATTCAAAATCAGCAATGTTTTGATATATCTATGTATTTTTGCAGGTGTTAAACCAAAGAACCCAGATTGGTACATAGCTGGTATGAAAACATTTTCTTTTTCACATCTTGAAACATTGTAACTTGGAAATACAATTCAAGTCACTGGTAAAAATAACTAAAATGTACTGAGCTAAAAATGTGCATGAAAGAATTTTGTAGAAACTGGTTGCTACAGATCAAGATCTGCAGTCCTTCGCTTAGGAACAGTGAAGCATAAGATACTGCTTTGATTAGGTAAAGGAATGTTGCCAGTAATAAGGCAGGAGTTTGATAACCTCTCCCTTGCATTAGAGCTGCCTTTTTGCAGTGGTTGGGCAACTCTTTTAATATTAGTGCACAACAGAATGATTTTTAAACATTTGCTCATAGTGCATTTTTAGTGCTTTCTCTCCTCCTACCATCCCGTCCCCCCCATAAATTTGTGTGTTGAATATGGCTCTGCTGTTAATTGTGGCATATTTGTCCTCTGACACACAGCTAACGGCAGGCCACGATGGTTACAAAGAATAAGATTTGAAATGAGTTCTTACCCCTGCACACCACTGACACTTTCCATTGTTTTTTAGAACTGCCATGGTCATATTATCAAGGAGCAGAATATCTCTTCCATGTCAGTCAAACAGACTGGGAAACGTATGAGTTTGTCTGTGGCTGGCTTCGCAGTGGAATGGCAACAATAAATAACTCTGGTGAACAAGCCTTTATTCAAAATAAAATTAAGAAGGTAACAAAAACTACCCCTTTGAAGAAATAAACCCTCAGGCAGTAACTGGCTATTTTCCGCTGCATCTTTTGGAATGGCTGGTTGGTGGTTGCTCCAGACAGAATCCCAAACACATTTTTACTTTAGAAATCGTTCTTTTGCTGTCTTAATTTCCCACATTCCTTCCCAAAGCCCTGTTTAGCTAAAGAAGCCAGTAACAGAATCATCTCTGCTAATGTGCAGGTGGGAAGATTTTAGCATGGAATTTGAAATCACACTTTTCACTGTTTCTTCAAAAACTGTAATGTGTAGGCTGAGTGCTGTGATTAGAAAACTAAACTCAAGGGGCAGGCAATACCAAGTTGAACAGCATTCCTGAATCTCCTCTTTGTCAGAAATGTGTGACTCCTTCATTTGTGACTGCTCTATAAGGTGTAGGCTGTTGAAATCCTAACTGTAACTCCAGGGACAGTGTGGGTGCCACAACATAGGCTGCACTTCTGGAAAAAAAAATTACACTTTTCAAGGTGGCTTTTCCAGTATCCTGCACAATCAGAGCTTTGTTGCTGTTGGCAGCTCTTTTCCAAAGACCCCAAAACTGTGACTACTGAGTGGCTAACCCTGAAAGTAAAGCCTGTTCATAGCTTAAGACAGAATCAAGTCAGAACAGTGGGTGTTTGAATTGCATTATTTCTGTGATTTTCCATAATACTCTGCCTTTTAGGAATGAAGGTCTAGAGCCTTCCATGAGAGTGACAGTCGGTCTGGAAAGGATCTGTAGAAATCTCTTGTATGAGATATGCAAACTCAGTAAACATCCATAGAAAATGTCTTGGAAACATTAACAACCAGCAGTATATATTATATTACTGGTTTTTTTTTTTTAGAAATAGGGGAAAACCAAGTTCCAGTCTAAATCTACAGTCCTTTTCAAGCCAGATAGGCTGCAAATTCCTAAAATCATAAATTCCTACTTTACAGCAGATACATCAGCAGTCCAGTGGAAATTGGGCTAAATAATGCTCTGCTTATGTGAATAACCTTACTGAAGTGACATAAATTAACAAGGGCAGGATTTAGCACCTGTTCTTCTCACTGGAACCGAATAGAAATGCTGTTAGTCTGAATACAGAGCCTGAGTTTAGAGTTTGTTAATGCTTTGGTAAGAAGGCAGCAGCAGCTAAACATATGGCAAAATGTTTTTTTTATAGCTATCAAACAGTGATGTTCACTGGTGGATTGGATTGCACGCCGAAAACTTCGGTGATGAATTTCGGTAAGAGTACCTACACTTCAGCTGCTATCAGTAGCGCTTGGCATGCCCTGTTTGCAGGCTGCCATTCAGTCTGATGCACTAAAAGGGTTTGATAACTGAGTGGGATATCCAAGAGATAACGTTGGTTCTCATTAAATATAATTCAGAATATATTACAGTTAATTTATCTCCATGTTACAGTATTTCTTCTGAAAGGGTTATAAAAGAGACAAGCCAAATGCAGGAATATCAACCTGGTTGTTGTTGGTTGTCTGATTTTTTTTTTTTTTAATGCTTAGTTAATAAAGGGGCCCTTTTTACCCTGTATCTCCTTTACAAATGCTTGTAATGGAGGGTATATTTTTAGGTAAAGATAGGAGAAAGTGTAACTTCACTCTTAACATTTCTGTGCAGCTGGAGAGATGAATCACCAGTAACATACCAGAACTGGAATGAAGGAAGAGAAAGAGATCAAGAGAAACCAGGGAAAAGATGTGGCTTCATTTCATCAGAAACAGGTTTATTTTGTAATTCCTTTTGCTGCCAAGTTGTTGGTCAAAGGGGTTGTGTATATTTTATAATTGCTGTGAGGAAGTACAGTCTGTATTCAAGTCCATGGTTATAATTTGCATAACTGCTTTTATGGTTATGAAAAGAATAGTGAAATATCATTAATATGCCCAGAAATTAATCTGTGGGATTTAAAAGTGTATTAATAGTTCCAGTTCTCTAATACCAAAATACAAAGATTCCAGTGATACTGATACTTTGGTTTTACTTAAGAATCTGTTATGTGGCACAGCAAAAATGTTAATGCATTGCTAGTTTTCACAGTTAGTTTTCACATAACCAAATGAGCCATATGGGCTGAGCAGCAATTTTTCCTACGTTTTTGAAGTGTTTTTACATCAGCGTACAACTTCAAATACTCAGGTTTCTAGCTTATTCCTGATCCATCAGAGTAATGTCCCGTGCCCCATCTGCTGAGGGATTTTGTGTTCTTGGTGCTAGCCTTTACATCACCACATAGCTGTGTTTTGCTATAGTAATTAAAAAATAAAATAAAATACAGTGCTGCTGGTTCCAGTGATTTCTCATCTCACAGTCTCTGTTTCCTGAAGGTCTGCAAGTCATAAGGTAAACATGTCAGGTTCCATGGAAAGAAAAAATACCCAGCTTTCTATTTATGAGAAGAGCTGGAAAAAAAACTAATTCCAGTTGCTGCTACCTTGTAATCTCAGCCTCAAAAGCCAAAACTGAAAAGATTTAAAACCTTCCTTTTTTTTTTTTTTTTTTTTTCCACATGTACTTTTGGGGGTTTNAACGCCTACTTTCACTCTATTTTTCATTCAAATATATTAAGAAAACCATGAGGAGCTAAAAATATAATTTATCCAAACCCTCTTTTTTTTTTTTTTTTTTTTTTCCACATGTAATCTTGGGGGTTTGATTCATGACTTTCAAATTGTTAAATTTGGCATTACCATACTAGTATCAGACAAAAGGAAAAGATGCCCACCCTTACCCCTCAGCTGGCCAGCAGATGGGAGCTGGTCAACAGCTTGTTCAGTGCTCTGAAAAATATATTTTCCTCCTAAGCAGGTCAGCATTATATGTCTGTACCTGGATCTTGCAAAAAATTTACAGTATTAAGGCAGTTGAGCTATTTTATCTGGAAGGCATCATTTCTATGCCTTCCCCCCCCCCAATACATGACTGTACAGGCATATGTTACGTGCCTCAATGTAGAAGAATTGGTTAAATTTAATAAAATCAAACTGGGGATAAAAGTATGAGCCCCATGGACCATCAAATCCACTGTAATGTGGCTTGTCCAAATGTGTTTGATGTGGAATGTCACCTTATTCAACCACTAAAGGATACCCTTCTTAACAACTTCTAAGCTAGCTAAGTTAAAACCCGTTCCAGTTCTTAAGCCAGTATTGAACTGTGATTTTTCTTTTTACACAGGACTCTGGGGTGACGAAAACTGTTCTGTCTCTCTTCCCTGTATTTGCAAACGTAAATTTGCATGGAAGATAGAGAAAGAGATCCCAAAAGACCAGAGCCAACAAGGAGTATGTCCCAAAGGCTGGCTGCACTTTGGATTGAAAGTATATCACTTTTTCTGCTGTTTGACTATTCAAAATGCTTTCCGTGTTATGGCAGAAATGGGACACTTAAAGATTATTTAATGTTTGAAGATTTTCTCCCTTTTTGAAAGTAGGGCCCTTAGGTTTCAACTACTGAAACAGTGATAAAGAGGTTTGGACTGATTACCTAGCTTTGCACAGAGAATAAGGTGTCTTAATATGGTGTCAAAAATTTTACTTTAGGTCAAGGAAATGAATACTCAGATATGCAAAAGCTATCTTAAGCGTATTTGTGCATTTGGCATAAAAAATGTGCTTCATCCTCTCTACTCCACTTACGACAATTTGAAGAGTCTTTTATGCTCTCAAAACAGACCTCTGACCCCTTGTTGTACTAAATGGCTCCCTAACTGCTGTCATCCTTGCCAAGGTGCTTTTTCAAATAGGGTTTATCAAAGGTAATTATAAAACAAAGTCTATTTGCAGTTAAACATCAAAAGGCTATTATATCATCACACTTCTCATAAATACACGCATTCTTTAACAGCAGTATGCATGAAGGTGACCAATTTATCCCAGTGCTGAATTCCAGTGACCACAAGGATAAATTTAATCCAGATTGTGTTTGCCTTTAAACAGCTGATTTGAATCCAAGCCTGATTGCAGCTGAAAATTGATACCAAGCATGTTGGAGAGGTCCATTGCAAGGACAGAAACTAATGAAATATTTGATATTAAGTGAAATGTTTTTCTGCTTACTTTTGGTGATTGATAGATAGTTTTTAAAACAAGGTCTGGGTTATTTTTTTGTTTTTGAACAGTGTTTTTTGATACAAATTCCAAAGGAGCCAGAGCATCTAAGGAACTGGTACTCTGCACAAGTATTTTGCAATAGCTATGATGGGTCACTCGCTTCCCTTGAAGATGAACTGGAACAAGGTCGAGTACTGAAAATATTGTTAAATAGATACAATTTCTTCTTTGTTAGGATGATGTGGTAAAGTTTAATCTTGGATAGTGATTTAGGAAAAAAGATCATTCAGATCTTACTCATGGTTCCACCGCTTTAAACAAATTACTGTTTCTCTTTCCTGATTTCCCAAAATATAAGGGTTCAAATATTCACTGAGCTGTGTGACAGGCACATTTTGAGGAGTAATTATAAGTTCTTTTGTGCTTACTAACACGCATTAGAAATACAAAAATATAATGGAATACCCATTTAAGAATTTGATATGTAAAATTTCTATGTTATGAATGCAACATCATACTATTATGACAGCAATCTCAGAGCTAAATGCCAGTACTTGGGAAGTATTTATACTCCCTATTTACAAAAATCTGGAATTGAATTTCATACATTTGTAAAATCACTTGTTTGAGGTGGGAGGAATCTTACTGGCTATCTTTAGTTGAGAAATCTTACTTTCAACTAAATCTGAGCAAAGCTTTCTCAATGGGACGGTACCCTGAATACATAAATTGTTCAAGCTTCTGTGAACATTTCTGGAAGACTTCTTAGTTAGTGGACTAGAACTTAACAGAAATTAAATAGCTTAACTAAATTTACTGAAATACTGCTCATGTTCTTACTTCTTACCACCTATGTAGTGTCCTTAATTAGTAATTAAGTTTTTCAGTGCTTTAGTGTGTTGGGAGAAACTTCAGCTATCCAGAAGTGGTTACCAGTTAATATTTTATTCCTGTTTCATTTTCCAGCTTTCATAACAATGAATCTATTTGGACAGAAAACTAATGTTTGGATAGGTTTCCAGAGTGATGATTATGAGAAGTGGGTGAATGAAAATCTTCCAATGTATTCCAACTGGTCTCCAGTTGAAGTAGTGCGTGTGAGTATTTCTGGGGGGTTTAAGGACAGCATGAAGTTGGTTTAGCCATCAAAATCATGTCCCCCAGTGTTAATCCATACTTGTTTTAGCATTTGAGTTTATTCAGTGACAGTAAGCTTATTGTTTCTAATTCTTTTTATTTGTATGTGTATTGTATGTTCATTGTTCTACCTAAATATTTGTAATAGTGACTGTCAGATAATTATTCTTTCAACTTTACTGTAATAATTATCTATTGGTTTTACACAGTGTCTTTTTTAATATAAGGCTCTGTATTGATTGCAGAGGCAGCGCTATAACAGTGCAAACGTCGAAGAACAACTTCCACTATGTACAGTGGTATCAAATAACCCTAATTTTTATTTTACGGGAAAATGGTACTTAGAAAACTGTCAGAAAAATTTTGGGTTTATCTGCCAAAAGGATCAGGGTAAGGTTTTGTTTTGCTTTGCTTCTTTTTTTCTTATTATACTGAATCATTGTACTTCATTTTCATCCAGAAGCAACTTGTTATAGGTGTCTGTAAAACCACAAACATAAGAGATTTCTAAGATTGTTTGATATTTAGACAGACAAGCTCTACACTAATTAATCAATGGCTGTGATGTAGAATTAATTTCTAAAAAAAAAAAAAAAAAAAAAAANGTGCAACTGCGAATGGAATTTGGTAGGATTATGAAGTTCTGAAGATATGTGCTTTCCTGCAAAGCACGTTGTGTTTAGGCCAGGACATATGCAGAGTGAACACATGTGTGTATATACAGATGTATATTTACATATATAGACGTGCATGCACATTGGAAAGCCTTAGAGCTGTGCTCACGTGCTTTATTTGTTCTCTGACTGTTAGGTTGATGCCTGCTTTCAGAGCTAAGTCTTTCCTTTTTTAATATCATGTTTGTTCAACAACTGAGGAATTAGAAATTTGGAGATGCTCCAGACAAGCTTATATGGTTCAAAAATGTTCCTTGTAACCTTATCTGTGACTTTTCTTACAGGCTAGCCACAGTATTCTCATGAGCATCCACTGGCAGATCTGCTTGAAGTCAGCAGTTATGCAGGTTTATTCCTTATAGCTTAGCAGATGCATTTCAGTATCATTTCTCATCTCATGCTACTTGCAGTCACAAACCTTATTTGGGATATGCCACAAGTACTGTAAGCCTCATCTGCAACACCCTCTGCTTCTGCAGATCAACTCCTGTGTCAGCATAGGATTCAGAAAAGATCAGGAGGGTCTGAGATCCACCAAACTAATTTGGCTTTGCTTCTAAACATAGCTTTAAACCAAGCATGTTAGACATGAAATGCAGTATCCCCAGTCTCCTTGTTCTTTTCCTTGCTCTGATGTTTAATATTCATTCTCCAAACAGACCTATATATTTTTCATCTCTACTGCCCATTACATTATCAGAAATGATGGGCCAAATGTTGTTATTCCACTCACTTAGATTCTGACATCTAACATTCAACAGTGTTTGGCCATCACTCCTTGGCTTGCGTCAGTGTCTCCTAGAAACCTGGAGTGGGACCACTGAACTACTAACCCGATGCAACCTCCTTACACAATAAGGCCAGACCTCTCTTTTTTTTTCCAGTGGCAAAATGAATTTCCTGAGCCACTCAGGCTCTGAGAGCAGACACTTCTAGGGGCCTGAGGAAAAGGAAAACTGGAGTAAGATTCAGACTTTCTGAGGTTATTTCTTCACTGCTGAAATATCTTGAGCACCCCTTCTCTGGTCCACACAACCCTATCCACACCTGAGTTCAGTAATGCTTTCAACCTGGGCTAGATTGTCTGTCTAAGGCTAGTGGCTAAAACTACTAGCCAGTTAGAGACAACACTCCATGAGGAGACTAGAGATGAAGCTTTTCCTTCCCACAGCTTTTCTAGAAAACAGAAGATCCCTCTTAACACATTTATGAAGAATCACAGAGATTCAGCTTGCTACAGCACACAGGACTTTTTTTTTCTCTAAACGCTGGCTTTGCAATGCAACACAGGATGAGTGAGAAAGCAATTGTCCCAGTTAGATTTTGTAGTATGGCTGCTCACTTTGACCAGAGCTAAGTAGCTTCTGATGATCTGATCTAACTCTGTGGTGACTTGTTTTCCAGGAACACATACCATCAGCAGTTCATGTTGGCTGTTCCTATGTCATACAACCAGGTGCAGCACCTCTTCTGGATCAGCCACCCCCTTGTTCATTAACTCAAGGCATTCCCAAAGGTTTTCTCTCCATTCTCTCCCATGATTACAGCCAGTAAGTGCTGTTGTCCTCTCTCACCAGCATGCTCATCCTATGTTTCAGGCCACCTAGGAATGTGCACTGCAAACGCAGGCCTGCAGAACAAGCCCAGCCACAGCGTGAAGGGTTCAAAAGCAGGATTATGTATTACTTTTTCTTTCCTCTCATTCTCTCCCTTCCAGGCTTGTCTGGGACTAGAGCTGCCAGCTGAGTTCTCCAGTCCTCTTTTCCTTCATGGGAAAACATGTGCAAAATCTCCAGGTGCTCACAGGGAAACACTTCAGACCCTCCAAGAAAAAGTAGAGCCCCCAGCTTTCACAGAAAGAACACACCATGAGCCCCAGCTGCATTAAAGAAGGTTGGTTTGGACTTTGTGTGAAACCACATGAGCTGCACTGCTTACAGACTTGGCATCAGCCCCAGCTGCACTGATTTTTTTGTCCCCAGAACCCAGAGTTTTGTACATCCAAAGTTTGTGCTGAGTCCAGTCAGAGAACAGCTTCTGCTTGAAGGGTAAGAGCAAGTCTAATGACACGGAGACGTGTCTCAAGCAGGGCTATGAATCCCTCATCCTGCCTCAGTATTCATTCCTGATGGTCTAGCAAAAGGCTGGGCAATCCGTATCAAGGAAGAGTTGGCAAGTGCCATCCCTCAAGCTGGGATATCTGCTGTATTTGGGAGCCAGGGCTTCAGGAGTAATGATTTCTTAGTGTACTTGTGGGATCACACTGTAAAAGTAGCTGCTGCAAAAGGGGGAGCACAGGCAGCAAGGAAATGACAGAGTGTGTGCAAGCCAGAGCATAGATGACATGCACACACACATGCAATATCCTGAATTCTTCCTTGGGAAAAGAAATGCTTTCTCCCTGTATGACTTTAATATAAGGATTAAGTTTGAGGCTAGCCTGGGCCATTCAAAGAATAACCAAACCTGTTTTCCCAGCATTGCCAGCAAACTGAGCTCTGTATGTATGTGTGAATCCAGATTCACTCTGGAATCTCAGAGCACTTCAGTTCTTTCCAGATAGGCCCCAAGGATACTTAAATCATTTAGTATGAAATTCTACTTGTAACTTCCTATTTCCCTTCCTCCACTTCCATTCTGAGAGCATCTGTAAAGGGGCTCCATTTTCCAGCTTTTTCAGCAAGTTCTGTGTTGTGACCCATTTCTAATCTCACCACAGTTCTGTCATAAACTAAACAAATTCCCCAAAATGATGTGCAAATGCACATTCAATCCTGACTTCTTTTAAAGCTTACTGTATTTTCTCCCACACAGTCCTCCTTTGTACTTACAGCATCCATATCCTGTTCCAGAGAGACTAATGCTGCAGGGCCTTCTTTGCCTCAACCAGCCATTGCCTGAGCTTAGTTTTGCCTTTGTGTGTCCTCAAAGTTTGATGCCTCCTTCTGCAGTTCCTGCAGCTCATGACAGCCCCCTAAGTCCATTCAACACCCCTCTTTGGCGAACTGCTCCCAGACCTGATAGCCACGTTTAGCACCAGCCAGGATGACTCTGCCTTTTACCCCAGCCCTGGTGACTGGAGGAACTGGAGGACATGGCCACCTTCCTGCGCAGGGCACGCTGCCCATGCATGCATGTGCACAAACTGCCGCTCACTCTGCTCCCTCGCCTCCTTTCCCACACCCCTCCAGATGGGAGTCTGGGAGAAGTGTCCAAGGCAAAGTCTCATTTCTACTTTCACTCCTTCCTGAGTACTGCTGTATGCATGTGTGTGTGCATGCACAGGTACACGTGTACAGACTGACTGGCTCAGAGAAATGCAGTCCAATGGGGAAGCTAGGACTTGCATACTGTAATCCACCTCTGTGCCCTTCTTCCTGGAAAGCTGTTGCCCCCCAGTCTCCCTCCATTCAGGAGTGACTCCAGTGCCCTGGGGAAAGGAAAACAACTACTGCTTATATATTCACAACCCTTGCTATTCACCCCTCAAGAGGTGGGTTTTGCTGCTGTGTGCAAGTTCCCAGTCTCTGTGTATCTCATATGTGCCCTCTCTCTGCATTCTTCCTCCTGCTGTAGCCACAGCCAGTAAGCCTTGCCATGAAGCTGCCCATCTGAGACCAAGAAGAGGCTGGGGGAGAGGGTGCTGCAGAAGTGGAGCAATTACTTTTTTTTCTCTTTTCTTCATTTAGTGTCACACATCCCAATGCACTTTGCTGACATGAAAGACAAAACGAGCACTATCTCTGTGGGGCCACGAATGGGACGGGAGGGGTGCCTGCCTCATTGGTGGCCAAAGCTTGGCCTCCACACATTGGCCTGCATCCCTGTTCTCGCTGCTGAGAATTTGGGCCTGGCCACCTGAAACCGAGAGGCCGAGACTGGGTTTGGGGAAGGCCCCTGGGCTGCCATACCAGACTCTGGGGAGCTCTGGTATGGCTTAGGGGACTGGCTAAGCTCTACCTGGAAGGGTGCTGGTGTAGTGGGAGCAGAAGAGGCCATTTCTGTTCTCCACACTGGCTCATCCAATGTGGTGGCTGAGCGGGGCATAAGCACAGTGGGTGCCATGCTGCTTGAGGCTGGCATGGGAGCTGGGGTGGAGAAGCGACGAATCTCCTGGGTCTTGGCTGTTTTCACGGGTATCTGCTTGGCTGCTGTGAAGGATGAGCTAGCCTGTGGGGCTGGCTGACCAGGAGACTCCTGAATGTTGGGGCCTGGGGAATCCCCAAAGCAGAACATGGCTGATTTTAATTGATAGGGCTGGTGGCGCATTAAATCAATGACCTTGATCCCTGATTTCTGGCCAGGTGCCTTTTTCACTTTGCTCTCTGCTTTGCTAGCCTGAGATTTGCTGGCTGCCAGGGGATAGAAAGGGGAATGCATTGGGTTGTAAGCTATTGGAGGTGGAGCCCGGATGTTGGGTGAATATTTCCAGGATGAGGGCAATGAAGGGGAAGGTGAGGGGGTCCTGGGCTTGGACTCTGGCTTTGGTGTTGTCTCTACCACATATTTGTCCATGCGGCTCTGACGTTTGGCAAAGAGCTCTGCACCCTTGCCTTTAAGCTGAGGCATGTCCTGTGCCCCATTTACCATCCCAGCATCTTGCTGCTGAGGCTTAGGAGCCACTGGAGGTGGGGTCTTGAACTTGCGGCCAGAGGACTGCATGAAGTTGCATGCCTCAGCACCCAGGCTGAGGAAGTCCTCCTCAGGCCCAGACTCAAAGCCTGCCACAGGGTGGTCACTTTTCAGCTTCTCATCCAGGTTCTGCACCAGAGACAGGAGTTCAGGGTTGGGTGAATTCTTCTTCTTCTCCTCAATCTTACTGAACATGGGTTTTCTGTTGCCACGCCGGCGAGCCTCCTGCAGGATGCCTGTGCGGGGAGCCGGCACAGAAATCCTCTGCTCTCTGGAGGTTAAGGGCTCTGAAGGAGGTTGTGGTGTTGCAGGTGAGATGGCAGGAGAAGGCTGATTTGGTGTGGGGGAACTGCTTATTGTGTGCTGTGATGGTGCTGGACTAATATACAAAGAAGAAGAGGCTGTTCCAGGGACTCGTGGCTGGGATGCTGTAGAGGCCACCTCCCCTCCTGGCTTTGAGGGAGTTGACAGAAAGATAGAGGTGGTGGATGTCCGGGCAGTGTTGGTAGAAGGCTTAATTTCTGGAGCACTTTCTCCAGCCCTCAGTTGTGACTCCATTGCTGCTGTTGGCCTTCCTGGTGCAGGAATATACAGCGATGTGGAGGAACTGACTGGACCGCGCTGTGCTGGCACTGGTGCATTGGCAGGTGCTCCTGGAGCCAGAGGTGAGAAGGGGGGAACCACTGTGCTTTGCCCACTCAGACTTTCACTGTTTTTTTTGGGTGCAGATGGCCTGAAGATGACAGAGGATGTTGCAGGCCGTTGGCCAGAAAAGCCAGGCGTAAAGGGCCGTGCAGATCTGTTGAACATGCTTGAGCTTGCAGAGAAGGGGTCAGGTGTGCTTGGGGGAGGTGGGAAGAAAGTGGGGCTCGGGGGAGCCAGGATCTGGGTTGGGAGGGTGGCTGGCTGCTTGCTGGGCACTTGCACACCTTCCAGGTGGATGCTGATGGGCACGCTGTCTGTCTTCTGTGGCACAGGCATATTTCCGTTCACCGTGCCCTGCTGCGGCTGGGCAGCTGGGGTAAGCTGGGGGCTGATCTGTGCAGGGACTTTCTCAACTGTGTACTTCCCAGCCCGTTCCCTCTGCTGCTCAAATAACCGTGCTCCTTTACCTGAGGCCTCACTCAAACCTTTTTGCTTCTCTTCCTTCTGTTCAGAGTCAGACTTGGACTTTTCAATGTCCAAATAAGTATTGTCCCAGTCTGAGTGATTAGTTAGGCTTCGGGCATCAGAGAAACCTTCCTCATCAAATTCAGACTCACTTGTGGGAAAAACTCCGTCCTCCTCCTCGTAGGAGCGGTCTTCATCAACACTCCCAAAGCTTACCAATGTGTATTTCTTAGCCCTCTGCCTGCGCTTCTTGAACATTAACACCCCCTTGGAGTGGGGATTGGGTGCATCTGTCAGCAGGGATGCAATGGTTCTGCACTTGGTTTTGGCTTCTTTCACGTTCTTCTCTTGGATGCTCTCGTGGCGGTGGAGCTCTGCAAGACAAAGAAAGAGGAAAGCTCAGAGCTCAGGAAAAGGTTTCATGAACAGTAATGTGGCTATTCTAGTGCACATAGGAGGAAACACACTGTCACCCCCTGCCCTTTTTTCTTTCCTACCTTTGCAGTTTTCTCTTTCCCTGCGAACACAGTAGGAGCCCATACAGGTGTAGGAAGGGAACTCCCTCTCCCTCTGACAGCCTATCACTGTTTCCTGGTCAGATCTGGGATTTCCTTTCAGCAGCATGTGGCCAGTTGTCCCAGGCTGCATGTCACAGTATTTTTTACAGTTGAATGCCCTTACTCCTGGGAATTTTTACCATTTACTTATCACCCTGAAAGCAGAGCCCTGCTTTTTGTAGACTTTACTTCTACCATATGGAGTATTCCCAGGAGTAAGTAATCTCTCTGGTCCTGAGAGTCTGGGAAGCAGCAGCTGCTACTGTTAGCACCCATACATGTCTGCAACAGGAGACGTGTCCTGCGGGCAAAGACAGGCTGCTCCTGCTCTAACCCTGCAGTGCCAGTTACAGAGTGAGAGTGCCTTACAGCAGCATTGTGTGTAGGGTTGTTCACTGCTCTCTGCAGCAGCCCTGCAACAGTAGGGGATTTGTTTTCACCCTTGGCTATCATTCCTTGCCTGTGACCCACGCCCAGCAAGGAAGAAGAGTATTTGCCGCTAAGCAAGAATCCCAGACCCCACAACTGATCAGCCAGGCCAGAAGGAATCCACTCAGAGAAACTTGCTTGGAAAAGCCAACACCTGTTGGTATACTGGCATGAAAGCATGGGATAATCATTTATGTCACCTGCTCTGCCAGCCCAGTGGTCAGTAAAGCCCTGGGGGAACACTATGTTCCCTGCCTTGTGTGTGGGGAAAACAGGGTGAACAAGATTCGGTAGTAAAATCAAACTTGTCTGCCCTAAGGGAAGTACAAACATGACTTAAATCAGGGTTCAAGTGACAGAAATCAGCACTAACCTTGCACAAAAAAAAAAACCCACATACCTAAACTATAGATTAATTTCTGATTTCTTTAATTTCATCCTTTTCCTTACTCTTATTGCCTCTTTACCTACATGGTAGTCCAGATGAAAGATCCATCCACTGCTAAGATTTAATAATTTGTCAAAAAAATGGGCAGCATCTTGTCCAACCCCGACGTTCTCACAAAAGAGGTACAAAATTACGCCCTGCTGAGGTGGAGAGGAGAGCATAAAAGCTGCAGGTAGTGCTGGGGGATAGTGTTAACTCAAGAGAGGATGGAAACTGCTCAGTCCTCTCAGGATCTCACTTCTGACCATTCTATCATAGAGCATTCATTCAGTGGGGACCTGCTAATGTGACAAAGTTACCTGAGGTGGGGCACAGGGAGCTTAGTGAAGAAGGATACTAGTTTCCTGAGGGCTGCAGATGTTCCACAAAAACTGGCTAGGCTGTACAATTGTGGCAGGTGTCTTCATTCCATACTTCACCAGTGTAACCACAGCACAAAAAGCTTCCCCCTCTCACCCCATGCTGAAAATAAGGTGTTCATTTTCATCCTTCCAGGAAGCTTAAGATCAATACATGTAAAGGCTCTTCTCAAGGTCTGCAGCCAGTCTGCAGCAAGGGGTCTTCTGAGGTTTCAGATCATCTCATATTTGCACAGTCCATTTCTCTCCTTTGCACCCAGAAAACTGAAAGCAGCATAATCAATGCTGAAAATATGGCTCGCTTCATACTTGCACAGTGAAGGCTCTCTGCAAAACTTTCCTTACAGAATGCTGAACCAAGACTGAAGTAGTGTCCAGGGTTTTGTGGAGACTTAGTGCTCTTCAGGGCAGTTGTAGACTTGCTCTCAAATACTTGCTCTCTGTGACTGAAACTACAGTCTTTGAAGATCTGTCTACTTTACTTACAAATCTGCATGTGTCTGTGGGGGCTGCTCACAATGGAGAAATAAGAGATTTCTTTCTTGCTACAAGAAAGAAATCCTCATGGCATCCTTATGACTGCACCTCACTTGGCTCGTATTTTGATTCTAAACTTGCAAGGAGGAAGAGCAGCACTACAGAATCTTAGTCAACTAAGTCACTTAGTCACTCTGGACCCCGGGTGACTCACAGGCAGATTTGTGGCATCAGAGGCCAACACCGTACAAAATGAGGGTCTGCGTAGCCCCTTCTGACAGCAGAGTAGCATGAAAGCACTCAAGTCTAGAGTCTGGGCTAGCAAATACTGTCAGAGAAAACAGAACAGTAAAAAGCCTTGGCTATGCCCTCAACAGCTCTTGATACTGGCTCAGCATTAGCATCCATGTACAACTTCCCTAGGAAGTTGCTCTGAACTGCCCTGTGCTCTGAATCAGCTGGCAAGTAAGGCCCACTGGGATCTGCTACTCACCTCCCTGTTCTCCCTGCTTTCCTCCTCATCAAAGGCTAAAGCACATGACTAACTACACCAATCCTTCCAACAGAAAAAAAGATCATGCTATTCAAGCTACAATTTCCCACAACAGTTCAAGAATAAAAAAAAGATAAATCCTCCTGAGATGGCTTGCAGAAGGTGAAGAGCAAGAGTGAGATCAGAGTAGGCAAAATAGGGGAAGGATAGGAAAAGAAAAATTAAAGGAAAGGTGGAAGAAAGGAAGTAAGAAAATAAAAGAGAACAAATAAAAGAAAAAAAAAACCCAGAAAATAGAGGAGACATCTGTACCTGCGTAAGACTGATCCAAGCTTGAGAAGGCAGAGTCCAGACCTGGAGACCTGGGCATGTCACAAAGCCCATTGAATTCACAACTCCCCATAAACAGAGAGGCAATGAGAGAGAAGCAAAGCAGTTCTCTGCTGGAGCAGAACCAAAACTCTGAGGTGTCCAAGCCCTTTGCTATCAGCTCCACAAGCCTTTTAAAGCCTCTCTTTTGTCTCATAGGCATTGCTGCTGAAATCCATGAGGTCACTTTGTCTATTTTTGTCTTCTTAGCTTCATCACTGAGCAGTGTGACGGACATTGTCACCTGGCACTTAAACACCCTCCTTGTTTCCCTAACCCTCTGCTCGCTGTGAGGAGAAACTCTTTTAATTATAAAATAAGAAAATGTACTGGGTGCTTGCACTGCTTCTGTGCTGCAAGCTTCAGGTTAGAAAGGTGCAATTCTCAGGTTAGGTTTTTCAATGCCTCAATGTCAGCACTTCTGTGCTAAAGAACCTTTCAAAGAGATGAGACTAACACAGCACACATGTCCAACATGGACAGGCAGAGAAACCCTCCCAGGAGGAAAGCAACTCTCCTTGTCTGAAACTTTCAGAGAGCACCCAGGCCCAGGTAAATATAATGAAGAAAAGAGAGGACAAGCTTTCTTTTCTTGTGTATATTAATTTCCCTCCATGTCTGAGATCTAGTCCATGATACAGATTAGTGTTGTGTACCAGGACTAAGGAACTTCTAACAGAGGAGCATTATTATCCTTGGTGCCTGCAGTGAACTAAAATGGCAGCAGCTGATGCCCACACCACTGAAGACTGTGGCTGTGCCCAGGGAGGGTGATGGAGCCTTTGGAGGCCAAGGAGTGGAGTTTTGACAGCACCATTCAGAGCTTCAGTGCTGGAGACTGAGAGGTGTTGAAAGATGAGATGCTGATGGTGAGAACTGTGGTGGATGGGGAGGAAGGGAACAAAGAGTGCTTGGAGTCTGCAAATCTCCATAGTTGTAGCCTGCTCAGTATCTCCTCACATGTTGCCTAGGTTTCATGTTACTGCCTCTTTTCTGTACATAAGCAATAGATCCCGTGAGGGAATCTCAGAGCTGTGACCAAGGGACACTTCCCTGTGATTCCCCTTCCCAGTAGTCCCAATTTAGCAACTCTGTAACCTAGATCATCTCCAGTGTGTCTAGAAAAACAAAGGTCTGACTGTGCCTCCTGAAAGCCACTAGCCATTGCTGCATGCCAAGACAGCTTCCACAGGCAATGTTGCTATGAGAGATCTGGCATGCGTCATACAAAGGCTCTTACAGGTAGAGCAATGGAAGTTTTTCAGTCTCTTCTTGTGGTGAATATTTACACATATAAATTTCTCTCTGGGAAAACCATGTAAAATCTGATACATATGATGACATGAATATACAGCTTTGCAGTACAGAAAAAAGATGCTCTATTAAGAACATTCAGGAAAGGTTATAAAACTCCCAAATTCTACTGCCTTGGTGGATAATTTCTATAGAAAATGTTTTGTGAAGTTTTAAAGCACTTCTTGTCTCCACTAAATTCTGTGGGAAAAATCTACAAAAAGGAAAATTTTCTATTAAGCAAAGCCTACAAAGATTTCTCTATGAACTTGATTAAATTTCACTGAAGAGAAATTAATTACATTAGTAATTACAGAAAAAAACAAGTGTAAAAAGTAGAAATCTTTTCAAAATCAGGCCCTATTAAAAGAAGGCATTTTAATTTATGTTCAGGACAACTTCTGAACAAGCAGGCTTACATGGAGTCAGGTACTTCTCATGTTCACTATGAAACAAACAATGGTAAATTTTATTACCAAAGACCAAATTCTAGAAAAGCCTTTACCACAGAAAATAAGAACACTGCTAATTTCAAAGAAAAATAGCCTGTTCCTCTGTGATGAAATACTACTTGTCTGCTATTTTTTTTTTTCACAAGGGATCAACTAGAACAATTTTGTTCTCCCAGGTATTTATGGTAACAAGGTCATTTTTCCATGGCTAACGTTGCAAATATCTCAGTAAGTCATTAGAGGCTATAGACATCTCATGCTTTTCATACCTGGAGTCCTTTCAAAATAAGATTTGGATAGGTTGTATTGGCCTTCTAAGTATTTCTCTGTTGAAAGCTTTAACCTTTCAAGTATTGACCAATGTTCAAATTGCAAACAGTAAAGCAGAGGAGTATGTATTAGAAGTAGTAAAACTCTTGGGATAGAAAACTTGTTTCTCATTCTTGGATATTTGCACACTTAAGTCATATTATCTGTGCACTCGGAGAGATCCTTAGTGGAGTGGGATTTTGCCTTTCTTCCTGAGCTGGATGAAAATGTCTGCTCAGTGCAGAAGGTAGCTCACGTGGCCAGCTTTCCTATGCTGACACTCACCCTCAGGCCCAGGATATTCCACACATATTCTGCAACAAGACTGCCAAAGGAGAGCTTTCTGTTCCCAGGACAGCCCCTGTTGAACGCACTAGTGCATCTGGCTTTTGCAGTTTTAGCATGATTTCCTAAAAAATAGGTAGCTGGATAGAAGAGATAGACCCTGTCATAGGAAGCAGGAAGCCTGAGTGCAGTCTTAATTGTGTACCAAAAACTGAAGAACACACACAATGGAACAAATATGAACTCTCATTTGGAATGTGAGAGACATCAGAAGATTTGCATTTACTGACATCAGAGAATGAGATATCAAATGCAAGACATAAATTAAAAGGACACCTGGATCTGTTAATTCTGCTGCTCACAAAATTGCTTGATGTCTGACAGTAGGATACCACTGATTCATCTCTTGTCCTTCAGTATTTCCAGCAATCCCTCTCTGGTAATACAGGCAAGCATATGCTCACCATCTGGGTCTGTGGACTTGATTAATCCTGTAGCACTTGTCATATATTCTTGTTATCCTGTTGATTTTAGTCCTTTTCTGCAGCCAGTCAAGCTCCTACTACATTTAAAAATCCAGCCTTAACAAGACAACTGTATACCTTCCATGCTTTATGTCATCTGCTGATTGATTAATACATAGCAATCTCCACTGAATCCTCAGGCCATCCATTAAAAATGGCATTACCATTGCTATTTTCTATTACTGCTTGCTAGGTACAACATAATCAAGAGAAGCAAAAAACATTTTAAAAGCTTCACTAGCAGGAATTTGCAGCTGAAAAAGCAGACAGGAAGGCAACCGTGGTGTACCTCAGAACACTTTTGAGCTCCTCAGTACAGGTAACCCACCTCCCGCCCCCATATTCCCCACACACCTGGGTTTCTGTGTGAAGAAAGACCAGAGAAAAGCTGCAAGGTGTCCCAGCCAGGTCCCAGCTCTGGACAGTAGCAGTTTCGGGGCTACTGGGTGTCCCACAGCATATGCTGCCTGTTCTGTCTAGATGCAGCCAGAGATCCACTGACAGAAGAGAGGAGGGTTGGGATTTTTAATCATCTGTCTCCTCACCAGTCATATAACATTGAGGTGGAGAGGACATTTGATTGACATATGTTGATGTTTAAAGGTCCATGGGTGAAAATATAGAGGTAGTCTTGTTAGATTCAGAAGCCCAGTGAAACACTATTACCAACTTAGCCAGTTAGCTAATCTGACATCATGAGCCATTAATAGTTATGTTTTCTGTTCTATTCTTAGACAATTGTGCAGTCACCTTACAGTAGTCCTATCACATCCCTATTTCTCTCATTGGAAAAGTCATGTGGAACAAGATCAGATATCTTACAGAGGCCAACATATACTGTGTCTACCTTATTTCTTTAGCCACAAAGTCTCATTGAACAGGTCAAAAACTATCTCTTTTTCTAGCTTTTATCTATCCATCTTGGTTTTACTGATAATTCTTTTTTCCACAAAGTGTCCTCAGAAGAGCTACTTTGTTCACCTAATCAAAGCTAAGCATTTATTTTTTTCTTATCCACACAGCCTGTGTCTACAAGAAGCGTGCTATTCTTGTTCTCTTCCCCTGAGACACTTCCCATCATTCCAGGGTATTTATCAAGGACTGAGGACCACTCTGATACAATTTTCACTAATTCCTTATGTTTCTGCTGTACAGAATATGATTCAGCCTTGTCCTTTCAGTACAGTCAGTGCAACATGATACGCTGAATCTACTTGCCCCTGTTCCTGCTCGTATTTCTTTTTATGAAAAGGGCTGGATTCTTAGTAACATAAGTAGTAGACACACTGATGACAGTGAAGCTTTACAGATTTCACAACAAACTGATCTCCCTTTCTACGATGGATTTAAGTGAAACTGAAGAATGATTATTTGTCAGGTTGACAGTTTTCTTCTTCCTAGCTGTAATTTTCTCTCACTTTTGCTTGAGCAATGACTCTGTTGTTTAATTACCCTTTGTCAAAGTCCTTTTCTGCCTCACCCTTTGATGCCTCTCCCTACCCCACCACTATCACTTTGTCTCATTTCAGTATTGTCTCTGAGCAGACTTGTCCCAACCTTGTCAGCACGTCCCATATCACTTTCAAAACTGATGGAAAAAACATCAGACAGGGAGAAGGATTTCCATTGCTTGTTTGCATTATGATTTCTTTCAACTTGGCTCTCAAAATCTTGGAACTTAGAAACTACCTTAGAGTAATACAGTCTATGGTGTTATATATATAGTTGTTTCAGTGTGATTATTGTTCTTGTCACCTTGAGATCTGAGTTACTGGTAAGATTTCAGCTTACATTGTTTCGGCAAACATTGTTTGTTCGCCATCAGCCTTACACATCCTAAGTCACTCCAGAAATGCATGTGCAAGGACAGGCTACATTAACTTAATGTGTCTGAAAAATCACTAGCTGGGGCTCTGCAAGCATGAGCTTGGAAGAGAACTGCTGACACTGTTTCATCAGCAGCAGGATGATAAATGATCTCTGACCATGTCTGAGGAACTGTGACCCAGAGTCAGAGTGTCTGCCCTGACAATAGTACAGAGAAGTAATGTCTGAGTAACTGACAGTTTAGAAAAGATGCTCAAAATGGTATTTTATATAGAGGAGATACTAGGACAAATGAGAGTATATACCTTTTAATTTCATGGATCACATACAGCTTTCCTCCAAACATCTTCAAGTACTAAAAATCTTTCCCCTCCCTGAGAATACTGTGTACAGCTAGATTTATCTTGACCTAACACACGTTCAGTTAAAACCATGTGTCTGTCAGGATATGGGGCAGCAGGATAGCAGTGAGGTACAAAGGTGATGCAGAGCAGAGATTTATCAGCCTTAGGTCCAGTGCCAGAACCCACAGCATCTAAATTGAAACGCTGACCAAGAGCAATGCCCAAGGAAATGATGCTAGAATTATCCAGTAAGAATACCTGAGGAATATGGCCAATTACTTGTGACAGTTTCTGAGATGGCTCAAGAAAGAACGAAAAATTCATGCACACTAGCCAAGACAGCCTACACTATCTTATAATCTCTGGCTTCTGCCCAAAGAGATAATACATCATCCTGAAAATACCACCTCTGTGCTTTCAGTAAAAGAACTTTACAAACCAGCATAAGCTCAAAAGCCATACTCAAGCATAAAACTGGAGGAAAAGGGCTCTAGCTGCACAGTGCTTATCTTACTGTGGTCTCCTTTAATAAACACCTTCCAAGCTGCAGAGGATTCAGAACTGAATGCTAGTTATTAAGTGCAATATTCTTAAGCAAAGGCATACAACTGGACTGCATACATCTGTGTAAGTAAATTGGTTTTGTAAATGGAGGTAATTTCCAGTTTAATGCATGCTGAAATGAGATCAGACTCTCCAACCATGATTCAACCATGAAGCTATTGTTTGTGATTTCTTAGTGGTTGGCTGCTCAACCTTAGTAAGGGCCAGGGGTTATTCAGCATTGCTTCATATTGCTAGGAAGAGACTTCCTGTAAGGTAAGTACTTCAGGAATTAATCTTCTGGTCAGAGCAGAATACTTATCTATTCTACTTTGAAGCAGGTAAGATGGAAACAGTTGATACAACCCTAAACTTTTGGTCTTCTAGAATGCAGTGAATGGCAAAACCAGTAAGGTAGTCAACAACCACGTAACTGATCATTAGAGTCACAACTGTCAAATCTGAAAGCCAATCTGAAAACAGGCGTAGCAAGTTCAGGTTGCCATTCAGGTACTTCATCTTGTTAACAGCTCCTGTGGCCTATACTAGTCATAATAGGCTGATAGACGGCTTGCTGCATTCACCCTCCCTGCAGAGAAATGTGACTGCAGTCACTCTTAGAAGAGGTAATCTCTGTGACCCTACAATGAATAGGCCACTTATTTATAAGCATCCTATCTTGTCAAGTGATGCTGCTGCACATCCGCTTTAAACAAGAAGGATTTCCTTTTCTGATATGGAATGTGGTAACTTTGATGACTCTTCACAGGCAACCAGGTCCATATAAAGCAGAGGAGGAAATTTCCCCACCCATTATTCCCTCCCTTCCCCTACCGTACATGGAGAGGCTCTTGAGTGCTAGGAACTAAAAATACTCCAGTGGATAAGTTTAAATTGAGATATTTTGAAACACTTCATGCACTGACACAAATTCCTACAGTGTGATTAGCAAGTTAGGAGTAGACTGCTATCCTGGTATGTCTGACTTCTGCTAGCAATTGGTATTTCCAGCTGTGAGAAAGCCTGAGCATCTCCTGGGAGATGATTTAGGATGGGAGTGAAAATACAATGCACCTTAGAGAGCACAGATGGCTGATGAGAAGCAGCCCTGGCTACAGATGGACCCTAAGCCTCTGAGGGTGGGGGATAGCAGAGGAAGACACTGCAGGAGCTACAGAGAACCAAAGAACCTCACTAGCAATTGCTTGTGACAGTGTATAGTCTGATTCTCTCTGCCACAAGCTCCTGCTTTTTGCTAACCTTTTGTTTGCATTTTCTATCTTATTATCTCTTCCTTTCCTTCTGCATTGTCTAAGCAGCACAGAAATCATCTCAGGAAGGAATGTGGATTGGTCCTTACAGTGATGATGAAAATTGAGGCCCCAAAGGTTCCCAGTTTTTGCGTAGATTAATCACCTATTTAAAGACAGCAAGTTACTGGTTTAGTGGGAAGGAAACAAATTTGTACTTTCATTTCTTCAGATTAGGCAAAATCTTAGCTATTCACAAGTTTGTATGCTCTGCTGTGGTTCATTTAAAGTATGGCGAAGAGTCCCTTTTTGATGGCTGCTCTCTTGCCCCCACTAAGCAAAACACCAGGGTACACAGTAGCCACTGCGTAGCAATAAGGCCTGAAGTCCTATTACTTGTAGGGCAAGTTCCCCACATTTGGGTGGTGTGTGGCTTTCCACACTGCCCCACTAGTCTGCATTAGCAATGCTCTGAGTAGTCCATGTCATGTGTCCTTTTGTGGGCTGGGAAGATGTAAGTGCTTAACCCACAGGATGGAAAAAATGAGCCAGTGTGCAAATAGGGCAGGGAATTTGGACAGAGAGAGACCCAAGCCTCACTGCAGGGGCTGTTGCCTCTCTGAGGAGAGCATACACTCAGCCCCATATTTCCTAATAACATCAAAACTGAAGGGGCTGAATCAACTTGCCTATGATTTGGAAGGCTGAGAGCTCTGGAAAGCATGCAGTGAGAACAAAGGCCTGCAAAACCTCTAGACATAGGAAATAGAAAACAGAGCTACAGATCTTAAGTTTAAGAAAACCCAAGAGCTGACAAACGATAGCAGTCTCACTGAGATCCTTGCAGGGCAATAGAGCTGTGAAGAATAAGAATGTCAGCTGCTACTCTCAGTGGTCTGCAAAATAACTGTTACGTGTCTCTGTTCTTGTGCAGGGATTTCAATTAGTCCTCCAGAAATATGATGTTTCTAGATCCTCATCTAGAAATACTGTATGTGCAGTTCTGTTTGCCTGAGGTGAAGGGACAAGTGGGAAGGGGATGAAAGTCTCTGTAGCTTAAATGATAGTGAAAAGTTAGGAAGAATGAAATCAAAGGAAAAGAGAAACATCCCTAAAACTGGAGAAGACATCAGAGCTGGCATGAGAAAGGAATACGTTCGAGAAACAAAAGGTTAGGAATCATCTGGGTAACAGTCCACTAAACCAAAAAGGAGCTTTTCACATTCTTATGATGCCATGGTGGAAGTCATAATGCAAAAGGCTGTGGCCAGGCAAGGAGGGTGTGCTGAGCAGGTGCACTGGGAATATATATAGATATGTAATGCTCCAAAAAGCAGACATCTGATTAGGTAGTCAGAATGGTCCTTAAATGTCTGCTGTGTATATCCTGAGTGGCAGGCTCCCATCAGTGACCATCTAAGTCACCTACCATAGTGAACTCAGATTTTAAAAACTTGAGTGTGATCTTGCGCTCCTGTTTAGCAAAACCCATGAGTCTCTGTATCCCAAAGTAGGCTACTGTGCTGTGAGTATTGTTAAGAAAAGGCAGAGAAACAGAGCTTTAGATTCTGCTGGCTCTGTGAGAGCCTGGAGCAGCTATAGGAGCTGAATCAATTCAAACCCAAACATCCTTGCCAAGGCTACATCCTTCCAGCCAGAGATGCTGTACCATGTACCTCGCATGCTGACAGTGTCTTTCCCAGAAGCCTCCCCATGAGCCAGTGCAGCTCAACAGTCCCACATCCTCTTGTGGTTATTCCAGGTATAGGTGATCCTTAACTCTGTTCACCACATAATGAACACCCTTCATGCCACTTCCTTCCTCCCTCCACAGAGTCACTGGCTGTTGATCATGACTTTTGTTTTAATGGCTGCTGTACTCCAGCATGATCAGGACATAGAGTTTTGCCTTCACATTTACTGCCTAGATTCTTAACCCAAGAAAAGGCCAAGCTGGCCATGTGAGTTGCCATCCACAGCAGAGTAACCCTTACATAAGGACACCCATGGCCAAACATAAACCAGAAGGAGGGTAAGCAGTGGAGGAGTAATAGGAGAATAAAATATTACCTCAGTCTGTAGTGCTTCTGGGAACCCTACATCCAGCTGGCATTAGAGTTGCATCACCTTCTGCCATGGGATATTTTTTTGGCATCAGAAATGCTCTGCATTAAATACATGGCTTTCCTGGGAGCCTTCTGTACTGACGCTGTCTATGAAAATAAGTCTTGATGTGTAGCAATTGCTTATCCACTGCTAGGACTATCGGGTGGCAGGGAGCAGCTGAACATGCCTTTCTCAACATTCACCTCGTGCTTGTACATTATTCAAAGGGGGAAAAAATAGCTTCATCCTCAGAGAGGCTTAAATTGCTACTTTGTTTGCTGTTCTGAGGAAAGTGAATGCTAAAGACTAGGAAGAAATAGTACAAGGCATCAAAATAGTGTACTGCCTAGTAGGGCCAGACATAAGGGACCCAATCACGTCTGTCAACATAAGGGCAGAGCAGTATGACAGTGCCCTGCCTAACAGGCACAGTCTAGGAAGCAGTCTGGATTACCTTTGTAGGATCCCTTAGGCAGAATAGATAAAGGAATGTTTAGCCCAAGGAGAAAAGAAAAGAAAGGTTTAACAATTGCCTTGCAATATTATCTGGCCTGGAGATCTAACATCTGAAGCAGAGAATGAGAAGTTAGAATTTGTGTGCTGTATTTCTGATTCAGTCTAGTAACCTTTCTGTGTCTCCATTCCCCATTCTGTCCCCTAGCTAAGTCACTTTTTTAAAACCTGCTTTATTTCTAGGCACAGAGATGTGTAAATTATTCAATCATACTGCACACTGAGGTATTCATATGAAAACAAGCTTCGATTACCCTGGTTTTAATATTATTGGATAGATCACAACTATGAAATCAGGTAACATCTTGTTCTGCCTTCATGTTTGGGTTTGAAATACTCCATGTATAGCAGAAACCAGAAAAGATACAAGGTCACTTCAGGTGCATCACCCATGTAGTACACTACATTTTTTAGTACTTTATTCCACCTGGAAAGGTCTTGACTGGAATCATAGAATCATAGAACTATCTAGGTTGGAAAAGACCTTTAAGATCATCAAGTTCAGCTGCTACCCCAGGACTGCCAAGTTCACCACTAAACCATGTCATCAGGGGCTTTGTCTACATGGTTTTTGAACACTTCCAGGGACAGTGCTAGAGCACAGCTGGTTGTGTGGCTACAGCTTTTACAAGTGATTCCCAGATCCCAAACCCTTTCTCTCAGCTGTTCTTTGGGACACCTTGGTTGAGGTAAAAAACAGGGTTAGAGCTGTGATAAGAGGCCCCAGACACTGGAGGTTGGACATGCGTCTGCTTCTTCCCAAGCTAGAGAAGCTAACCCACTTGACATCTGCAGCAATGAGGTTTCTGGAAGGAGATCCAGTGTAGGAAGAGGGCATGGGTGAGTGGCAGGGTGTAAAGGACTTACTGGCCTGCTTGGCTTTCTCCATGTATGTGGTGGTTAGGTCTTCATCAACCGGGTGCTCCACTGGCCCCACCATGGGGATGAGATGGCGTTCTGCTTGGATAGCCTTGGTGGCATGGGGCAGGAGCATCGCCTCTGGAGAAGGCCCCCGTCCTTCTGTTGACGGTGGCTGCAACTGTCCCTCACTCTCCGAAAATGGAGTGTCTGTACGGCTGCCAGGTGAGCAGGTAATCTCCCTCTTGGCCACCCCACTGGAGCTGGCCACCTCAGCTCCCCGCAGCGGAGCAGGCTCCGGCATGCTCTCATAGCCACTCTGCTCGGACAAGGACACCTCATCCTGAGGTGCATCCGCCTTGCTGGTGGTGCTGTCGGGTGGGGAGCGTGGGCTCTTCTTGCGAGCTCGGCGGTGCTTCTCCTGGGCTACATTGTCCGCATCGCTGTCTGTTTCCCCATAGTAAGCCTCACTGTCTGGCGGGGAGGTGAAGCTCTCTGGGTGCCTCTGTGACCTCCGTGGTTGTGAGGGCTGCGTGGTGGCTGGGGCGCCTGCTGGTTCAGGGCTGAGTATGTGTGCTGGGGGGCTGAGTGGGGTTGGTGGGGAGAGAACTCGCTGCCCTGGAGAAGGGGAGCGCAGGAGCCGTGGGCCGGTTTGGTCCCCACCAACTATCCTGTGGGGAGAAGGAAAACCAGTGAGTGATGTCTGGTTGGTGAGGCTAAGCTGGAAGGAAATCCTCACATGTAAGAGAGAGGTAAGGATTGAGCCAGTGTTTCAGATGTCTTTCGGGTGGTACTGAAGCCTGAAGCACAGACACCAAGGGCAGACTCATGGCTGACATCAGCTACATGCTCTCATCCTGATTTTCTGCTTCATGACTCTTTGAAAACCAGGTGTTAAACACTTGAAAATCAGAATGAGAGCATAAAGATCTACTGAGCCAGTTTAACTAGCTCCCCAGGCCTTTGTCCTGGGGAGGTGAATTCCTGCATAGCAAAGACTTCTCAGGACAGTGGGACATAGCCCTACAGCCTGCCGCTTACCATGGTGGATGGTGCCTCAGCCATCACACTGCACTTCAGCTGCTGCTGCAGCTGGGAATGCACCATGGAGCTGTGTCAGCTCTGAGGATCCCAGCACCCCTGGCTTTAATTCAGAATGGGTTCCAAAGAAGTCGGTGCTGTTTGCCCTGACCTCTATGTGTACGCAAATAGCAAATACTTAGGAGAACAGGCCCATGTGCTTTTGGGGGGCTAGGACTCTGCTATCCTATGGTAGGCAGAGGGTGCATGAGGAAAAGGCCAAGGTAAATGCTGTGAGACTGCTTTGCAAGCTACCTACCAGTGCCTGGGGTTTCACATCTGTACTGCAGTCATGCCAACCATCCCAGTCCATGGTGGCATTTGCCTTTGGCTTAGACATGTCAGCTTCTAGCCTGTAAGTCAGATGTAAAGATGGCTACAGTAGGGGCAGTCATTGTTGACTGCCAGAGGGAGGGAGAACTGCCTATGCTGATGGGAAAACAGCTTGCTCTGTCCTCCTTCTCCTCAAGAGTGAGTCTGGATTCCAATGGCAGTTTGACTTCAGACCACGCAGATGGAGCAGGGAACTTCTTCCCTCATCAGAGTCACCAGGACTTGTTAGAGTTACAAAGAAGCCCGCAGTATTTGCCTTCTGAGCATGCATACCAGGAAGCCAGGCAGACAGCATTGCCTCTGTAAAGCTGTGGGATTTATGACTTGGATCCCAATACTAAACTGTGAAAAATTAATACACATGTCAAATCCAAACATTTGTGAAAACTAAGGGTGGGACAATTTCTGACAGTTTACTTATTTAATAAAATTTGCTATTATGAACTCTCACTGAGGAGCAAACTCAAAGCTCCCCAAGTAAAACAGAGCAGTCCTTCCTCTTCTTTAAATACTCCACTGGATGACTGCTTGTAAGCCAGTTTCTCTTGTTTTGCACTGTCAAGAGACAATCTCTCTCCCTCCCTCTCTTTCTCTCTTGTTCTTCAAACATATCCAGCACTGACAGAAATACATATACAACCTTGCATATTCCAGAGTAATCCAACTACCTCTCCTTTCTGAATGGGACTGATTGGTGTTTTGTTTGGGAACACATATATGGAGTGGGAATAGAGCAGTATTTGATGGGTTCTCCACTACCCCACGATGAAGCCGACTGGTTACGTTACTTTCAAACCATCTGATATTGGCTCCCAGAAGGCTGAGAGGAGCCTGCCTTTGTCACTTTGCTAATTCAAAGTATGTTGATTTTGGCCCATTAGAATTTTCCCAAGCACCTGTTGGATGAAGACAGGCTCCAATGGGATGAGATAGGACCTTGGCAAGGGACCAGGACCTGGACACCTTGTAAAAGGCTCCCTCATTGCACTTAATCACAGCTAGGGTATAGGGTGAGCACGTCAGAAGGCACTGGTGCTTTCCCTAAAGCCAAGGGGAAGGTCCTACTTGCTCAGGATTTCCTTCTTCGAGCATTGCCCACCTCTGGCCTCACTTCACAGATGCTAGGAACCAACATGGCTCACAGTGCTGTATTTTTTCAGGGCTGTAGAAAATCACATTTCCCAGCCCCTTTCACCAGGGTCTGATTTCCCAAGGGTGATTTCTGCTTTGGCAGTAGTGTGGACTAGCTGGAACCTCACACAGCTTTGCTGCCTTCGTCTTTATATGATTCATTTACAACTTGAGCATCATCCAGCATGCACTGAAGCACTGGATTATTTTAGCACAGGTAGAACCAGGGACACTACTGGGACCATATTTGTGCCTAAATTTGAGCCTGATCTTCAGTATTTAGCTGGACTAGAGACTGTCAGAAATATTTTTGTTTTGTTTTGTTTGGAACACATTCTGTAAACGGGACTCAGCTACACACTTCTTATCTTTGTGGAAGTCAGTTCACACTCTACAGGACTACAGTGGCTTGCTGCAGCAAATACTCGGGTAATCTTGTCTTGTCTCAATTACCCAATGTGTAGTCAAATCCACTTCTATGGAACAGTTATTTAGTCAGAATGAACTGCAGTCTCTGTTGATTGCTGAGATGATCTGCCCTGTGGCATCTGCTTGCTTGGAGCCTAAATTGCTCATTCTTTGCAGCATAGCCCTCACACTGCAAACATTTGCTTCCAGCCTGAGGGTCAGCAAGGTCTCGGGTCAGTTCAGCCCCAGGGCCAGGCACTCTGGTGAGCACCACTGAGACCATGCAAAACTGGATGGCCATGTGTTAGTCATGGGGAAGTCATCCTAGTACACCCTGCAGTACAAAGAGACCAAAGGCTTCCTGCCTGCCTTCTTTCTGCTAGGTGTGGATAGCTGCTGCACTGGGTGAAGCTGCCCTGCTGCCTGCACTGTTAAAGCACTGGTGCCTGGGGAGCAGGTTACCTTTTCACGCGGATGTTGAGCATGCCATTGGAGGAATCGATGATCTGCATGGCAGTAGCATGGGAGAGGCCAGCACATGACTTCCCATTGATAGATACTAGCACATCATTTTCCCACAGGCCTCCACGGCACGCTTTACTTCTCTTTCGGATCTGGAAAAGCAGAAGAGAGAAGATAGGGATGAAGGGAAGTACTGCAACTATTTAGTTCAGTTATTTGTCTCCTGTTGGCCCTTCTATTGCTCTGTCCCTGTCAGAATAAAGTAAGTCCTAAGACTACCATGGTGCCAGGGTAGAGGACCAGTCCTCATGGGTAAACCCTGTCAGTGCCTTTTAGTTTCTCTATTCCTGTTATTTCCAAGACTCAGTCTCTCAGGATAAGCCTGACCTATCACCAACCCAATTAATGACCTTCAGTGCAGATGAAAGACTGAAGTGAATGACAAGATCATCTATGTGATCTTCTCCTCTTGTTCCCTACCTCCTAAGTTGCTTAGGGAGTCTGTGTTTCAGAGACAGAACAGGAACTCTTTCCAGATCACCCCCATATATGGCTGTGTGTCCTTCTGTATATCCTTACTGTGCATCCTTGGTATGATCCTTGACACTCATGCAGAGCCCCTGCAGGTAACCATCCTCAGGGAAGCTGACATCAGGAAGAGATGGTGACTACAAAGCACTTCCTGCTGTGAAGCATTCCTGCTCTAAAGGATTTGGCCAGTGTATTTCTGGACATCTGCATCAGGCTATATGGTGTCCTGTTACACAGTGTAAACTTGGAGTAAATATTTAGCCTTAACAGGAGCTGTGCAGAATATGCATTGCTATATCTGACACTGGAGTCTGGTCTCTAGTTCCAGACTAGTTTCTAGATCTAGCCTCTCATGGCCATCTTTCACCGAGTGTTTCCTCTCCCTTTTGTTCCATCATCCATCAGTTAAACTTCTTATTGAAAGCCCCAACCAAGCCTAGCCTTTCTGCTAGGACAAGAAAGCAAGCAAGCAGACCATATGCCCCCTCAGCCCAAAACCACAGCCCTCTCTCATATGGTCAAGCAATGGGATAGCCTTGTAGGACAGCTTGGCACCCACAATGCCAAGCTGTCCTTTTATGTCTTATATGTCCATTTTGCACATAAAAGAACAGTCAGGCACTGAGTCAGGGCAAATCACGCTGAAGGTAGAATATGCTGGATTTGTAGATGCTTCTAGAATATTTCTTCAGATCTTACAGTTGAGTGAGAGACAAATCAGTGTAGAGCTGTTTAACAGAGGGTGCAGTGAACCACCTGTGTCAGACTCCTGCAGAGAGCTAATGTACAGCAGGGCACCTTAGCCCATATCTTGTAGCCTTGTACTCCAGCACACAGACTCAGCTATAAAATCAAATAAGCTACTTTGTCTTCACTCCCATGGCAGTCCCAGGATGGAGAAGCGGATGTGAGAGTATTGCTTCCCTGTCATTGTACTTGCAGGGGCAGGAGGAGAGCAGGAAGCCCTGTGGAGGTCCCATGGCATGGCCGGCTGGTCTCTTGGCCTGGGCCCAGGCCTTCTGCATGCATGGTGTACGGACATGCCCAGGGCTCAGCCCTGCTGGCTTGTGTTGAGCAGGCAAGAGCAGCACTCCTCCCAGGTAGCCTGTCAGAAGAACTGAGAGGTGTTGGGGAAGGGGATGGAAAGAGGAGGGCTATGCTCAAAGCTGTTTGTGTTCACAGGCACTTCATCACTCTGTAGCCCCTCCAGCTTGACCCGAAATTTTGCCAGCATGCTTAAAATAGGGACTGGCTCATCCCAGCTGCCACATCCATCAGCCTCTGTCATTTTAGTCCTTTATCTCCCTCCTTGTTAATATAAGCCTGGAATGAGAATGTGTAGGTCTGTAATGAACTGCTGAAGAACCATTTTTTTGCTGTTACAGTATAAATGCTGCTTCCTGATACTCCCTCAAGGTGCAGCTGTTAACTGAGAAGAGATAGCAGACACATTTTCCAGCACTGCATACTAACAGAGCAGCTAATGCAGAGTCAGGAAACTGAGAGATGAGAAGGAGGGTCTCCTTCTGGTGTCCCCCAAAAAGCCAACTGCTGCTCTATGGCCAAGTGCTTGGTGCTTAGCCCTGGATGGGAACACACCTGCTGGTTATCTCTCCCAATTATGGAGTGAGGGGACCAGGGATTAAAGGCTGTCAGCAGGTGCTCAGAGTATTCTTCACATCCCATTGTCCTCTATGCTTACTGAAACTGACTGGATGTAGGTTTGTGACCATCAAGAGTACAGCCGGTAAGCTTCCTGCAGTCCTGTGGTCCTATAGTACTGCAGGGCTTTGCTGGCAAATGTCTGGAATTCCCAGGCAGGGAGGGGTAAGGTTGTGCTCACAATATTGCCTGCAGCTGCTTCAGGCATCTTTAGATCACACTAGGCTGGTGGGATGCAAGGTGAGCAATGCATTTCTTTTGTGGTTAGTAAAGATGCTGGCTCTGGCTTGGTCTGTACTCAGATTTTACCATGGTGGCAGAAGGTCCATGCACTAAAACAACTATTGTTACTTCGGTGCTGTTGCAGAAGCCTGCAAATTAGCTTTATAACCCAGGAGGGGACTTCTCCCTGTCTCCATTCCTTTTTGAGAAAACAGGAAAAGGTCTCTATCAGCACAGGAAGAGACCTGAGGAGCCTGAAAATAGCTTGTAAATGTTCCTGGGTGGCAGTCTCTCACAGTTTTATAAACCCATCTCTGGAAGTTTATGAATCTGCTTATCGGAGCAGAGGGGACATACTATTCACAGCTTCATTTTAATTACAAACCCCTACACCACTGTGTTTGCCAGGGAGGAAAGCAAAGGGGTTAAAGGCAGAGGAGAACTGTGCAGGGAGAGAAGGAAGAAGGCATACAGGAAGGACAGGATTTAATCCAGAACCACGGCAGCAGGGTGCAGTGTGCTAGAAGCTAGAGAGCCTATGGACAGAAACCAGCACAAGCCTGCCGGTTTTTACATGACTGCCTGCAAGGAGCTGTGGAGACCTTTAATAACAACCCATAGCCTGCACTTCTCGCCCGCAGGGAGGGCAGCACTGAGCCTTAGAGGCCCCAGACCAGGACAGCTGCCCATCCTGAAGGTCAGGCTGCCCTCAGGCTCTGCCACTTGCTCCCCATGTCCAAAAGATGCCCTCTCCTGGGCATCCAGTGAGGCACATGAAGCATTACTAAAAGGGAGCTTCCGCTTGGGCTGCATGCAGGTTGGAAGATGTCCCCCAGCAGCTAGGAAAGGATGAGAAAAGCAGCATTTCAAAGACAAATCCTCTCTGCTTCCTGTAGCAGATTCCCAGAGAGTGCTCTTGTGCAAGTGAAGGCAGCACTGTGGGACTCCAGCAAGTGGTCAAAACTAGTTCCACACCTCACCCTGGGGGATTGCATTGTCCAGCCTTCTAGCACATACTGCAAAGATTGATCTCTCCTTTTCACAGAGGCAACCCCACACATTATCTGAGCCTCTTGCAATTAACTTCCTATTACACTTTCCACTCTGAGCCCCAGTGGACACACTTCCCCTTGGCACACCTGGGCTCACATGGAAGGAATGTCCTGTTTAGATTTCAGCTCTGTTTAGAGAATCCCAATTTCAATGCATTACTGATTTATGTGACTGGAAATATAAAGTAATGAAACGCATTTATACAGAAGATTGCCCGTCTCGCTGCCTTCTCAGCAGTTCTATTGTGGCGAAATTTCTTGTGTAGGAGAGTTCTGTGTGTCTGTGGCACCAGAGTACATGCACATCCATGTTCCTAGTTTTTTCATCTCTTTGCCCTCTTCCTCTCACTGATCACATTGAATCATACAGGAGGTAAAGGACAGAAGCAACTGAGGGGGGAAAAAGAAAAGGGTGAAGGCAACAAGTTAAAAGAAAAGGTGTTGAAGGGAAAGCCAGTGCTAGGAGAGGCCAGAAAGGCCAGGGCTGCGATTAGGCTTTAACAGTGCAGCACAAGTTTCCTTGTACAGCCCTGTAGAGACAAAAAGACATGCTGACCATTGGACACGTCTTGGGAGAATTCAGCCTAGCTTTCAGGAACAGAATGCAAGAGAGGAGGGGGTCAGCTGCAACTTGGCAGCATCTGTCCTTCAGTAGGGACTATATTTAAACAGTGGTATGTGGGGGGTGAACACATGCTGGGATGCTAAGAATAGAGTAATCCTGATAGTAACTCAGTGGCTTTACATCTTGCCTGAGTACAGCCCAGGGAACCTGTCTTGAAATTTTGCAGCCACCCTCCCTGCTGGCCAGCACCACTTCTTCATAAGAAAGGAAATACGCTGTGGGTAATGAGAAGTGGTTTGCAGTGCCTTTCAGGAATAAGCTGTAACAAGTTCATGCCATCATTTACCTCTTGCCTCCCCAAGGCACCTTCCACCCCCTCTCATCAAGAGAGCTCAATCTGTAAGGCAGGAAAAAATTTACGTTATAAGTCTTCCCCTGAACCTCCTAAAATACTCCTAAATTCTTTCCAGAAGCAACCTAGTGAAGTCAGGTCCAGTCAAAGTTGTATACTGAATACAATTCATATTCCCATCCAGTACCCCTTCCATTCTCTGATTGCACTCAGCTGTCCCCTTCCCTCAGCAGCTACAATGCCATGGGGTCCAACACTCTATGGCAACCTGGCAGTGTTTGAACTTTCATTCCCATCTTTATGTGAAATGTAGTCCTGTCACAGAGTTCCCATTGAGAGGTAAGAACTGCCCTGTTGTAGTATAAAGCATTACCAAAAGGGAATGAACTCAGGTAGGAGCCAACAAGCATTTGGGTCTGCTCCTCCCAGAACTTCCTGTTCAGCCAAACCACAAATGCAGCGGTTGCTAGATGTAAGAGCAGAAACACCTTCCATCTCTTCTTCCTTCTGACCATCTACATTGACATCATTTTGATTAGTGGGACAGTTTATTTTTCCTCCAAGAACAGGGCCTAATTTTTATTGGTGCAAGGAAGTAAAAGCACCAGAGTGGGATCCAGGAGACCTGGATGATTCTTTGTTTGACCTTGGAGAAAGCACTCAGATTGTGAGCCATAAGTGACAGAAGCCTGGAAATTAGGATGTTTTTCCAACAATATTTTGTTCCGGCTCTTAAATTTCCTTTGTCTCAGCTGCCCTCCTGAACACAGAGATCCAGAAGATACTTTTTTAATGCCTTGTCTGTTAAGTATGTGAATGCCATCACATCTTCATGGCAATGCTGTATTTTTTTGGCAACTATTTTACAGGAGAATTTTACTATAATTATATATTATATAATTATATAATAATTAATATATAATGTATATTGCACTATATAGTATAGTAATATAATTACACTAACCATTAGAATTACTCTTCTCCACTTAGTTCCAATAACTTCTTTACCAAACACCCTATTCCTGTTTTAAGAGGTAACTTAGTAAAGTAAATCCAGTGTTTCTGCAGCCATATTTCACTGGTCATCCACACTAAAGCTTAATTAGGGAGTCTTTATATAAAGAAGGGAAATAAAACACACTTTCTGGGATGAACACAGCAAGAGAGGATTGTGAAAGAAGACATCTTGAGTGGCAGGACAGACTTGGGTGACTTCCGAGACAAAGGATTTAGAGATGAAACTTGGTAGTGGTAGAGGATACTGGTGCTGGCCAATTGGTTAAGTACATATAAGACTACTGTGATATGTTACCACCTAGAGTGTACTGGTGAGGGGGCTATTGCTATGCAGTGTAGGAGAAAAAGAACAACTTCATTGGTACACTAAATGTACCAGGGAATACAAGCTGATAAAAAAAAAAAAAAAAAAAGCAATGAAGGGTTTAGTTTTCTCCCTCTGTTGAAACAAAATGTCTTGAAAATATGTCCTCATAATACAAGGAAGAGAAGAGCTAAAAAACCACCTGCTTTGCCTAAGCAAAAAGCTTAGAGCAGGGCTCATTGTTGGGAATGTTTATCTACCCAGAGTTGGCTGCAGGTAGGTAAAAAAAAGCTTTATCTCCGTGACCCTTTGTTATTTGATGGAAGATCAGTGGAAAAGTGACTAAGGTGTAATACCAAAGACAAAAACAATGCCACATGTACTAGAATAGGTACTAAAAGTGCTTGATAAGCATTTTACACTCAAGAGGGTAAGCAGCAGGATATCAAGGGGGTTTTGTATGAAGCAAGGATTCAGAAGGAACAGATAAGGTTGTCAAAAAACAAGGTGCCAGTGCCCACATCTAGCTGCTAGGACGAAAGGAACTGAGCGTTAAGAAGAAACATGCTTATACATGTCCCACATAGGTCCTTTTCTAAAGCTTCAGTCTCACTCCTTCACATAAAAGATTTTAGGATCAAAATCTAAAGGAATTAGAGCTCATAAGCTCATTCAGCCACCAAAATGTCTCTTTACAGGGACCAGTACTGAGCTAGGACAGGAGAGAAAGAGCCTTGAACTTATGGCAGAGTCATCCAGACACATGGCTTCAGTCCTCCAGAACTGAAGCCAGGAGAATAACTGAAGTTATTCTCAATCTTAGCATGCTGGTACTGTGCTCTAAAGGGCAGTGAGGCTACACAAGCTCTAAACAAAAACCTTACTCAGAAGACAGTAAGGGTTTTATTCAGATGCTACCAATCAGCAATCGTAAGTATAATATGCCTCTATGATACTTAATGCTGAAAGATGGCAAACTGGAAGAAGACACCTACTATTATTTCGATGCAGTGAAGATACAATCCTAGACAAAAAAAGTAACTTATGTTTACAAAAGTAGTTGTACACAGCATTCACCATATTTGGAAGTGTACTGTGCCAAAACACAGCACTCATCTTAAGAGAACCTCTCAGCAATAGTCTGAAGAGGATAAAGCACCATTGTTCTGCAGCAGCAAGGACAGGATCAGCTACAGGTATGGATTAGACAAGCCCACCATTCACCTGAAAGATTCCAGGGGAACTTTGGCATAGAGACCCCTGTGCCTTGCAGCATCTTGTAGGCATCTTGTACATAGAGGGACAGATAGGCTCTGCATAGGTATATTCATTGGTTCTAGCAAATAGCAGGTTGAATAATGCCAGAAAATGAACCTGAGCTCTGGACCGCAATTGCCTGTAGCATCAAACTGTTGAAATGGTCCTTGGCACATCTTTGGCTCAGGCCAGCTAACACTCTCCAGAACAACTCCCAGACACAGTTTGGGAGCTAGAACAGACCATTCCCAGAGCCTGTGGGCAGTTTGCGTATAATCATCTTGTTTGGGAGAATAGAAGACATTAACTGCTGGGCTTCCTTCCACTCTCTGGCCAGAGTGGTCCCAGTCACATTAAATACAACAGGTATAGATGCAGCTTGTATGGTTTCACCTCAGCTGCTGACTATCACCCATCAAGAGATACTTCCAGGATTCTTGCTTGCTAATGGGCAAATAGCATGTAAAGACAAAACTGTCTAGACCCTTTACCTCTGCAAGGAGAAAAGGGAAAGCTTTTTTAGCAGTGCCTATCAAACAGAGGTGTTAGACAACTTGTGGAAGCAAAAAGCTTGGGGCGGCACAGCTGTGGTCACACAGCAGAGGAGAAACCATTCAGGACAGTCATGTGGGAAAGACTAGGGGTCAACATCGCACTTTGCCATAGGCATGATTGCTTCATGGCCTTTTAGGGAAAGGCAGAAAAAACACAGAGCGATGTTGCTTGGGCAGTGACAAAGGAATAATTTAACAAATGGTTAAAGGTTATCTAATGGTAAACACCGAGTATAAATCATGATTTTAATAGAGGGAGTGACACGACCACCAATCTAGTTCATCCACAGTCTGCTCACTGTACTTGTACTTGAGGGAGTTCCTGCGTAAAGCCCCTTCCCTTGCAGGTAGCTCCAAGTCCTGGAGAGGCACAAGGAATTGTGAACCAGATCATTAGCTGCTAGAATCAGCAATGTTGATTTGCAACCATGACAATATGGTTTTCTGTTTAGGCCACCTTCTTATCATGGAAGGACAGCTCCGCTCTGTATCTTCCTCGCTGCTGTCCCAGTGCTGTGCAGAGCTTGCAGCTCCTCAGTCAAACAGCAGCCCTGGAGCACCCCACGTTCTGCCTACATATGGTGACTGGTGGCCCCAGCTGCTTCTTGGAAAGTTCCACCAGTGTTCCAGCCTGTGCTCCCTTGCTGGCAGCCAGGGGTGGCACCTGCCTAAGTGCTGACAAGCCATAAATAATGTCCAGGAGGACTCCCAGAACTGCTGGAGGTGCTCCTTCCACAGTGCAGGCAGACATCTTGGGCCCTCCAAACCAGCATTAATAAATGCTACAGACTAGGCTGACAGCTTTCTTCACGGATGACAGCAAGCATTTATGAAAACAGGTAAAGAACAGCCTGTCTACAGAAAATGACAGAGGGAGAGAAGCTGCTTGCAAATCTGGAAGCCATCAGACTTATCTGGGTTAGAGCTAGCACCTCCAATAGGAATAATGTCACATGAGCAAAGGCGAATGGGACACAGCAGCCAGGTCACAGGGACCAGCAACATGGCATGCAGGCAGCGGGATATCTGGCAGAGGAGACCGTAGAACAAACAGTTAATTGTCAGGAGGAAGTAGTACCACATGAGAAAGACTAAAAAGGAGGTTGTGATGAACTGCTATTATACAACAGAATCATCTTGTGGTTTAAAACGCATATGCTTAAAGTACATTCTGAGTTAGCTGCAACTTGAAAAAAGTCAGCAATTCAAGCCATCACTGTGAACAGCTTAGGACAGAACAATTGAATCGAAGCCCAACAATGTTTTTGAAGAGGATTAGAGAATAATGCTGGCAACATTCTCACCTCATTTAAATACCATCTTGTGCCATAAAAATGAAAAAAAGAAAAAGAAAGCATACAGCAGACCCAAAGAATTCTCAGGAGGGAAAAGATAAGGTTACCAAGATCAGCAATTAGTGTCACAACTTCCCCTTACAATTCACTCCATTGCTGTAGAGTATTTGTATAGAATGGGTAACTGAAAGGAGCCTCTTGGATTATCAGGGCCAATCCCATGTTGTTTCAGATGCCACAATTTACTCCCGTTTGTAAACGGATTGCAAAATCTTTTCCTTGATTAGAAAGTTGTTGCTGAACCTCCCTGGTTAGTAGTTTTGTGCACACTTGGTCAGAGGCAATGCTGTCCTATATTTGAGCAGTGTTGCTGGTATTTGCCCAACATCTATTTGTAGACCGCAATTATATTTTTCAACCTTTTACTAAATGAAAAAAGCCTTCTCTCCTCTCCTCCCTTTCTATGCTGCTCTGCCTTACATTCACTTTTCTTTAGAGCGGCTGCTGCAAAGGTGTGGTATTTCCAGTGAATTCCCACTTGTGCATTAGACAGGAACATCAGTGCCTACCTATTTGAGTTAGATATGGCTACAACATGCTCACTTGTTTGTTTGCCTTTTTTTCAGAAATGCATCATTTTGCTGGCTCATTATCCTCTTGTGATGCACTAATATTCCCAGGTTTTTCTCCTCTACTAGAAGTACTAGCTGGGAAGCCTCTGGTTCTTACTTACTTCATCATTAACGTTTGTGCTCCACAGTATGCTGGAGGTACAAGTACCCTTATTGCTTTGTATAGGAACTGGGTTTCCCTCATTGGATAACTCTTGGTTGGTAGTAGGATCTCTAAAGGCATGCTTGCATGCACTTGCACCATCTTAAAGCTACACTGGTCATTGTTGTAAAAATTTCCCTAATACAGACCCATGCTACGTTTCTGCTTTGGTTGATTTCGTCTTAATGCTTACGTGATAATCACAGAATCATAGAATCATAGAATTGTTAGGGTTGGAAAGGACCTTAAGATCATCAAGTTCCAACCCCCCTGCCATGGGCAGGGACACCTCACACTAAACCATGTCACCCAAGGCTCTGTCCAACCTGGCCTTGAACACCGCTAGGGATGGAGCATTCACAACTTCCTTGGGCAACCCATTCGATNCAGGGACACCCTAAACCATGTCACCCAAGGCTCTGTCCAACCTGGCCTTGAACACCGCTAGGGATGGAGCATTCACAACTTCCTTGGGCAACCCATTCGATCTTATGATTTTTCTCAGACTAGCTGTTTTTCATTTTGTTTAGTTTCAAGTGCATTTGATACACATATCCTTACTGCAAAGAAAGCTTCCAGGAACCTAACGATATTGTTCTCCCTTAGTCTTTTTTAGGAATGGGTGAACCTTTACATCATTTATAGCTCCTCCTTGCAAGGAATGCTGTACATGTCTGGACTGTGTACATTTCCCTCGGCCTTTCTAAAATAAAAATCTTGCCATCTATGGATCCTTTTTGATTCCTTGCTTTTATGCTTGATTTGATCTTTTTCTGTCCTGGTAACTGTCTCTGGCCAACGATTCAATATGTTGCTCTGTGTGCCACAGCTACTGAGCTACACTAAATCAGCTTTATTTTGGTAAGGGATAGTGTAAAATTCCACTATACTTTTTCTGCTTCACTAGGCAAGAGTTAAAAGATTCATTAGGAATCACAGTAAGCCAAATATTAATGTTCAACTGATTTCACTTAAAAGGACAGTGTTGTAAATAAGAACAAAGATTTTTCTTTCTTTTTGGGGTTCTTTATTTTCCCTTTTATTTGTTTCTCTATTTCTCCAATCCTTCCTAATTTCTGCAGAATTATTCATGTCCTCTGTTGATATTTGATCCTGCTGTGTATCTGCTTGTTGAGCATATCAATGTCTGTTGGTCTTTTGGCTTACTCATTACTGAGTTGGTATTTTGAAGCAATCCTAATTAAAAATCATCTATTCTTTCTCTCTGAGGGCTCCCCAGACACTAAGAAGTTCTATTTTGCATCATCTTTTGTCTCACTCTCCACTCTTTCAGTCTATTTATAAGACTGCATTGTTGCAGTACCCCTTTCGGTATGGTATACTTCATATACACATCAGACATTTTTAGCACCCAGACACTGAAGTTGATTGTTTGGGTGGAGCAAAATAGTACGTGCTTTTGTAAGCAAGTTTAAGATAAAAGGAATAGATGTTTGAAGTTACAGATGTAGAACCATTTAGTCAGTTTTCAGTCTTGCTTATGTTACTTAAATTTGAGGTTTTGCCTCAATATCCACTAGGTGCTACTGGAAGAACCAATGTGTGTTTTGCTGATCCTGAAGCAGGCAGAGCTGGTTTGGCTCCATATGGTTACTTGAACATGAAGTTACTTATGTATAACCCAACCCAACAATATAATTCCAGCACCTTGCTCTAAATGTGCCCCTGAACCCATAACCCATGGGGAGTTGATAGCACAGAAACCCTGTGGCAGCTGGATCCAGCATATGAAGATCCAGCTGCTTTTTTACCCCTTTGTGTTGGCTGAACTGAGGTTTAGAACTGATCCCTTGCATGGTCAAATGGTTTACACTAAAGCTATGCATTCTTTCAGTCTGTAGAAAAATGGGTTCACACCCAACTTCCAACATGTTCTGCTACTTTATTTAGTTGCAGCCAGCTGAATACTTGGTGCTATGACAGGTGGTTTTAAAATGCATATGCTCACTGTGCATTCTGAGTTAGCTGAACTTGAAAAAAGTCAGCAATTTAAGCAATCATTGTGAACAACTTAGGACAGAACAATCAATTACAAGCCCACTGATGTATGTGAAGAGGATTGAGCATAATGCTGAAAACATTCTCATCTCATTTAAATACCATCTTCTCAGAAAAGAAAAAGAAAGCATACAGCAGGCTCTAAGAATTTTCAAGGAAAAAAAGTTACCAAGAACAGTGATTGATTGTCATAATCTCCATACAAAGAAACAATAAAAATACTATCGTAATGTAAACTTTAGAAAGAAGAAAGGCAAGAATATTGTGACTTTTGTGTATTGTGTAAATTGATCATGTAATATGAATTATGTATGGATTTTTAATACAAGATCAGCTCAAACAGGAAATCCCACTTTGTGCAACATTTAGTCTTTGGAATGTCTGGCTGCTTGAGGTTTTCAAGTCTTTATTAGGAAACCATATAAGATTTAGTCAGACAAGCACTGTTAACAAATAGTTATCTGTTTATATGTAGGATAAACCACCAGTACTGTCAATTCCTATTTACTTCACAGGACATGCTAGTTATCAGCAGGGGTGAAAGAATTTCCCTTCACATTGCATTACTAGAAAAATTAGATGCATTGGTGAAGTTTACAACTTCCTCTGAAACACAAAGGAAAGAGGAAGCAGAAGATAGAGTGACTATTAACCTAGTCTGGTCTAGCAATTCTACCAGTTCTACATAACTACAGTGTATGTAATTTATATATAACTTATTTGTTATACTTAATACATTTCCCGAATTAGCTTTTATTGCTCTTTTTCACCCAGAAAGTATATAGAAGCAATATGACTTGGCATCCAAGAAGGTAAGCATCTTTCCTGAGCATTACTGCTATGACATTTTTAGTCTAGAAGTTGAAACTGCCTGAAGTGATAGCACTGGAATCCCCTGAGACACCAACTGTATCCACTCAACTATTTCCTGGCACCTATTGGATATTCACGCCTGTATCTCATCACATTTTCTCCAGATTCATCCATGCTCCTGTTCTGTCCTTCCCCATTCTGTCCAAATAGGTTTTGCTGAAAGAACCAAAGCGCTAGTATTTACATTCTGCTAAACCAAAGTTTTCTTGGTCTCATACAAACACTTTCTCCCCAAGAGTCCTTCATTTGAGAGTAATCTGCTTACTAATACACCCTCTCATTTATCTAATCTGTCTGTTCATACACGCACAACACATTCTTCACTGTACTAATGAACATTGTGTCATTATTTGACCTTACCTCTGCTAGGCAGGCTCATTCTCAGTGACACCTCCATCTGACCACACTTCCCAGTGCTGCTCAGTGGCACTCATCTCCTGGATGGAGGCCAAACAGAGCAAATTGCTCATCCACATGAATCCCAGCTCTAACAAACCAATAGAGAAATAGACAGTTTCTCTGTGCTATACCATACGGACACAATCCCAGCTCAGGCTTCTTTAGCAGTAGGCTCATTCCCATCTTCGGCTCCTAAAATAACCAAACAAACAGTGCCAATGATATTAAGAGTTTTGGAAGATGCTTTACAGGCAGCATTTTGGCCTACACTTCATCCTGCTGGTGTCAACAGTAGAATCCTAGCTGCAGGAGAATGAAGAGTTCATCTTTCAACTCAAAGAGACAAAACCTGAGATTCAAACTTCTACTCCCTCCACACTAAGAGGAGCACAACTGAGCTATTACATGACTCCTGGGGGTTTATTTCTTCTAAGCAGTTTACATTCAGATACAATCTTACTGAGTTCTGGTAAGGATCTACAAATCTGTTCTTTGAAGACTGTTTAAATGGTGTTGCCTTTAAGACACTGAGCATGTATGGTCACCTGGATGCCATTAAATTCTGGACAACAATAGCCCAAAGCAATAATTACAAAATCAAAGTCCTGCTTGAAGAATGGTGTACACTTTGAGCCTCAAATGGATTTGTATCAATTACATATTCCATAATTACTTTTTTATGCAATATGCTAAAGTGTCATACCTTAAGTTAATTCCTAGTTAACACCTTTCTGGAAGTGCTACTAATCTTTGAACAATATTCCATTCACCTTAAGGTGCAACTTAGCCTGAGCAATAGCTGCTTCTCACCCCTGTTCAATCCTTTATAAGACACTCAGTATCTCCTCTCTTTTCAGTCCCAGTTTCTTGTCTACTTGGGGAAAAAAACAAGTCAAAATAACCCTGGACCCTACAGATCTTATGTGGCCACTGAAAATCCCATTTTCCTAACAACCACTGATGCCAGATACCTGTTTAAATTACATTGATTCTTTCTTTTCAGTACCTGAAGCTCTATGTGAACGCACAGAAGTTGTTTTCATGGTGAAAAATAATCTTTCTCTATGTAAGAAACATCCACTTCAGGGTCAAGCTATGGGATTTCAAATCATTTGGCAAAAGTTACACAGAAACGCTTCTTAACCTGGGGTGAGCCAAATGACACAGAACATTTCATTTTAAACTACTCTGTCAGAAGCACAGTCTACTTAAGGAAACAAAAGGACCTGAGCACAGCATTTTTTCATTCCTATTGATGGGTACCTTCCAGTGAGACATCCCAAGGTATCAGTGTGTCAAGGCTAATGCAGCTGTTATGAGCTTAGTAAACAGAGGACTTTTATTCCTAATTTTAAGCTACTCACTAGTCTTTATGAAAGAGATCAGTAACAGTTGCTTATCAAAAGTACTGCAACTCAAGGTTCTTACTTCTTTTTTATTATTTCATCTCCCATCCAAACAACAGCTTTTCTTTAATTACTGAAATGGAACCAGTATTTGCTGCTTTAGAGCATTAAAAATATTCACTTCAGACAATACTGGGAAAGTTTTGCCAACAGAAGAGGCAGTAAGAAATGTGCATATATTTTGAAAGCTGGAATATAGTAATGAAGTGTTAGGGACAGTTAAATTGCAAATATGACTTTTATTGCTTCGATTTAAATTATTTTTTGTTTTGTTGGATGTCTTACAGGAGTACTGAAGCTTCCACATTTTAGCCCTTTTTCCTGCACTGTCACTATGTTTATATGTATGCTGACAACTGGGGAGAGCTGTACACATTATAAAGTGCCTGAGCTGTACAGGTCTGCACAGACACAGATCTTCACCCAACACTTGTCTTTACCTCAATAGCATCTATTTCAGGACCCACCCCACACCCTGCTTGACCATTCCACCCAGGTTTTCCTTTTAAGATCTGCTGTCACAGAAAGGAGTTCCTGCATTCCTTAATGGCAGTGAAAGATGCCCGACTCAGAAGGGATATCTGAGTTCAGCAGAACAACTCTGCTCTCACAGTTCACATCTCAAAGTCCTACCTTTGACACCTGAAGGGGCCGTTTCTGCTCTGAACCCCCTTGCAACCGGAAGCCCCACGGGGCACCTCCAGAGAGGGTGATGAGCATTTCTTCTTCAGCTCCCATGATTTCTATGCTTTGGATATTTTGTCTTCCCAACTTCAAAACAGGCTCCAGTCCTTAACAAGCAGTATCTTCTACTCCCATCTTCAATATTCACACAACTCTCCAGTCCCCCAAAAGGCCTTGTGCACACTTTCTCCTTCAAGTTCACAAACACAAGAGGAGAGTTGAGACTGTCAAGCCAGCCTTCACTGCTCTTCTGGACAACCAGCTGCTGCTCTGCCTATGATTAGACATTTGATGCTGCTCTTGGTAAGGGGCCAGAGTTGTCTGACACACGTGTCATGTCAATCTCACCCTGTGTGTCCCCCCCTCTGCATACACAACTGATCTCTCACCGGAGCATGGCTGAAAATAGCACACCTCCTGTCTCTCCAAAGCTTTGTCTGACACTCTTAAGGCTGGAAGCATTGCAGTTAAAACTTTATTTCCACTTCCCATTCCAAATGCAAATCCTGGAGTCATCCAGCTCTCAGGATTCATGAGTTTCAGGCAAAGACATGACACAGGCACAAACTCGTACAAGATCAGGTGATAGCACCTAAGAAACTAAACAAAAACAGCTTGCAAACGATGTGCTCTGCACTTGTTTTCTCCATGCAGCTAGTGTTACTACACAGTAGCACCATGTGTTTGCTCTGAAAACCACAAGCAGATTATAGATGTGATGTGCTCCCTCTGCAGCTTGCTGCTCCCTAACATCCCCTACAGCCATTCCTAATATTAGACACTGGGACCAGAATAGCCAGGATTAGCTACACAGATGGGATTCAGACAGTTCCCTGCAGAGCACCACATACATGGACTCCTCAGTGGCCAAGAGAATGGCTTGGCATCGGGATCACAGAATCACAGACTGGTTTGGGTGGGAAGAGACTTTTGAAGGGACTTTTTAAAGGGTCATCTTCAGCTAGACCAGGTTGCTCAGAGCCCTGTCCAACCTGGCCTTCAATGTTTCCAGGGGTGAGCATCGATCACCTCTCTGACCAACTTGTTCCTGTTCCAGTGTTTTACCACCCTTAGTGTAAAAAAAATTCTTCCATACATGTAGTCTAAATTGACATTCTTTTAAAGCCATTACCTCTTGTCCTATCCCTACAAGCTGTACTAAAAAGCCTGTCCCTACCTCTCTTATAAGCCCTCTTTAAGTATTGGAAAGTTGCAGTATGGTCTCCCTGGAGCTTTCTCTTCTCCAGGCTGAATAACCCCAGCTCTCTCAGCCTCTTTTCATAGGAGAGGCATTCATATCTCTGGTCATTTTCGCAGCCCTTCTCTGGACCTGCCCCAACAGGTCCACAGCTTTTTCTGTGCTTCAGGCTCCAGAGCTGGATGCAGTATTCCAGGTGGGTCTCCCCAGTGTCGACTCCTTCACCATTTTCTCTTTTAGGGCCATGACAGACAAGACCTCCTTGCCATCACAAGCCACCTTGATCCCTTGTAATTATAAGGGTAAATAAAAGCCATTTTCTGTTTGCTACAGGGCTTACAACATAATTTTCTGTTAAGATCCCGATCACAAACTCTTCCTTATTCTGCATGTGCTTAGTTCCCAATGACTAATAAGTATCTTACAGAACTCTGTGATACCTTTGTACTGCAGCATCCATAAGGATGCCAATTTCGCTTGGTTGCCTACTCCACCGCTCACCCAGTGCCACTGCATGGTGCTGCTGAGCACATACGAACAAACATTACTCGGTAGCACACAACTCTCGCACCACATTGCATTTAAGTGCGAAAACTGGCTCCGTGTGTTCCCAAGCCGTTTTTTCAGAGGCCGCTGACGGGACGCGCAGCCAAGGGCACCCTGCTCAGCATGGGCTGAGGCTGAGCAGCGCCAGGCCCCACTCCCGCGGGAAAAAGCTACCTCTCGGACTATGTAATCGCCCTGAGGAATCTGCCCCCACCACAGCCATAGCGGTCCCGCAACAGCCCTCTCCCTGCGCTGCCCGGGGCCCGACGGAAGTGCGAGGGCGGCTGCGGCATCGGCGCCCCGGCAACAGCCGCTGTAGAAGCGGCGGCTGGCCCATCCGACTGCCGCCGCCGCCGCCCGGCACTTCCGGACAACCACCCGCCAACGGCGCGGCTCGCAAAGCCTCCCGTCAAGACCGAGGAACGCCACTGCCGACGTGCACCCTCGGAGCGACGTCAACGCCCGCGGCCGCGGCGCACGGCGCCTGCGCAGCATCCGGGCCCCGCTGGGTGGGGAGCAGTGGCGCCCGGGGGTTGGCGGGGAGTGCGGACGTGGCAGGCAGCGGGCGGGGGAGCGGTGGCGTCGGAAACCGGAAGCTGGTCCGGCAGCAGCTCCGGGAGAGGCGGGCAGCGGCGGTGAGTGAGGCTTTGCGGGGGGTACTGGGTCTGCTGGTGCCGGCTGCGGAGGTACTCGGTGCTGGCTGGTGGGCGGCTGGTGTGGCGGCCCGGCCGCGGCCCGAGCCGCTGCTGTCGCTTCCTTTCCCTCCAGGAGATGAGGCCTGGCGGTGCCCAGCCGGGTAGTACGTCGGGCCCGCCGTGCCTACGCGCCACGCCCGGCCTTTGCAGGGGCCCGGGTTTTCCTCAGTGATGTGTCTGGGTGGGGGCGCCCCTCACCGCTAGCGGCCCAGCTCGGCCCAGTGGGTGCCGGCCCAACGGGGTCGGGGCTGGCTGCCGGCGGGGCCTTGTCCTGCAGTGCCTGGAGGGGAGCCGCCGGCTTGCAAGAATGGTGCGGGGAGTTGCGGGGACTACGAGTCCGGCCGTCTAACCCGCCCGTATAGCTGAGCGCTTGTTTTCGGCCCGGGTGCGCTGTGAGGCGGATACTCCCTCTGAAGCGTCCCCAGTCTCTTGTAATCTGGAAATTCTTACCCCTGCGTCTGTGTTGAGCTGTTCAAGCACGCATTCATTCGGGGCTTCCAAAGGATGGTCGTCCCAGAGGGAGATTGAGTTTAGTAGTGAAAATTAGTGATTGTCTGTGTCTTTGAAAAACAAAAAAAAAAGGAAAGGAATGGAGATGACATGACCAAATTGTAAGTGTAGTCTTGGGAAAAGTGGATGGATTCTTGCTTTCCATGTAGGTGGTGCTTTAAACATGTTTGGTCTGTACTGGAGTTTGCTTTGACTCTTTCGAGCAATAGTCGTTGGAGTAGAATGAAGGTTAGTTTCATTTCTTCTTATTCTCGGGAGGTACTTCAGTGTTTTTAACTGTGCATGTGGTGTCTTAAGTCTTTATCAAAGAGGCTTTGTAAAACCACGCAAACTAGGCCTCTGTGGTAGCTGTCACACTGTAGTCAAAGTTCTGTGTACTAGTTGACAGAAGTGGTTGCAGAAATTAGGTGAAGTACTTACACCTTCATCAGAAGTCTTCCACCAGAGTTAATATTTGTAATATCATGTTAAAATACAGATTTATTTTTGTGTTTTCACTTTGGTACTCAGTGTTCAATTTTAGCCATTAATGTGATAGTTCCATAAAATATTTATAAATCCTTTTCTGTTACAGGGATCCTTAGTCAACTTTACCAAATGTTGGGGGGTGGGGGGGGGAATGTTAGAGTGAGAGAAATGGCTGCCTGAGACCCAGTATGTAGTGCCTTTTTGTTGTATTTGTTTACAAGCAGTGCAAATTCACACCACAAAATTAGGAAATTACTTATTGCTGATTTTATCCTAAAGTCTTCAATGTTTATTAATATGAAGTTGTTCTGAGTAGGTTTAGGGAACTTGAGCTTCCACCTTTCTTCTGCCCCCTTCCTCCTTCTCACAGAGTACATCTTCTGCCTATTGGGTGGGTAGAAATACATGTGGCCTAGAACTCCAGAGCCTTTCTCTTTAGAGGAGACTCACCTTCGATCATGTACAAACACAGTGTGTGGAATCATAAGCATTTCTGTCCTTTTTTTGTGTAGAAAAGGTTCTTACTTCTGGAACTACCCTGTTCAGCTTGAAGCTGTACCACTCAGGTTTCTTTATTGATATAGATAGACTGTGAAGTGAACATTTATGTAAGGAGCATTTCTTCTTAATATGCTGTGACATACGCTCCAGGTTCTAATTTCATGGCTGAAAGCTGAGTTGTAGCAGTGAGCAGATGTCTAAAGGATTATTCCTTTAATGAGCCGTTTGATGCTTGTACTGCTGTGAATGTTTTCTTATGCTACTGTAGGACTATATTTTCTTCCTGTAACACTTATTATCAGAAGGAGGGTCAAAAATCCAAGAAAGAATTGATGGTTGGCTAAAGGAAGGGCAAGGTACAAAGAGTGACTGAAAGTGATCAGCAGCGAAGTCCCCACAGAAGAGAAGAGGTAGATGTTTCTTGCTCTTTAGGTCTGAAAAGTTTTATTAGTGATGAATTGTGAAGATAGAGCTTGTTAGCGTGGAAAATACTAAAGCCAGTATAAACTGGGCTGTATGCATATTGAAAAGTTAATTCTGAGCTTTTTTGTTTCTTGTGAGTGATGGGATTTGTGTGGTGCGTTTTTGTGTAGAGGAAGTCAGCGTACAGAAGTTTTGAATGAAAGGTGGCCAGTGTTACAATGTATGTGAAGAAAAACTTGTTTAGTACTATAACGTGATTTTAAGTCTTATTCTGTATATTCCTATTCCTTCATTCTTCCTTCTGGCCTCTTCTCTAAACTTTAAACTATCCTTGTAACTTTTCCTAATCAATTATACTTGTGCAAAGTTCACAGAAATGAGTCAGATGACTTCACACGTTGCAACACGTATATGCAGGTAGCAAAGGAAGAGAGAAATCTTTCACTGTGATTTTGTTAATGGCACATTTTCCATAATTTGTAACTCCCCAGGATTGCTCTTCAGAAGCAATGCCCATAACTGAGTGGGTTTGAAATATTTTCATAGACCTTTATTACAGAGAGGTGTAAATCAGTCCCATGAGGAGACAGGGTGATCCTCCCCCTCTACTCTGCTCTCATGAGACACTACCTGGACTACTGTGTCCAGTTTTGGAGCCTCCAACAAAAGAATGTAGACTCATTGGTGCAAGTCCAGAAGAGGGCCACAAAAATGACTGGGGGCTGGAGCAGTTCTGCTATGAAGACAGGATGAGAGAGTTGGGGTTATTCAGCCTGGAGAAAAGGCTCCAGGGAAACCTTGTAACAGTCTTCCAATACCTAAAAGGGAGCCTATGAGAAAGCTCAAGAGAAACTTTTTAACAGGGACATGTAGGGATGAGACAAGGGGAATGGCTTTAAACTGACAAAGGAGAGAGTTAGATTAGAAATATTGGAAAGAATTTTTTACTGTGAGGGTGGTGAGATAGTGGAACAGGTTGCCCAGAGAAGCTGGGATGGATGCCCCATCCCTGGAAATGTTCAAAGGCATGTTGAATGGGGCTTTGGGCGATCTAGTCTAGTAGAAGTTGTCCCTTACCATGGCAGGGGTTTAGAACTAGATGATCTCTACAGTCCCTTCCAATCCAAAGCATTCTGTGATTCTGTTATTGAAGTAAAAATCTGGTGGTGGTGGCAGGGGTTGGAAATAGTCTTGACCTAGGCTTAAACCTATCACTAAGATTTTTTTTTTTGTGTATGTCATTTTTTTTTGCCAGTTTACTCTCAGAACTTGTATGTTGTATAGGACCTTGCCCAAATAATGAATCAGCCTAACAAAACTGGATTTAATGTGGCCCTTCTTTAAAAGAACATAGAAGTGATCACACCTTACATACAAACTGTGGTTTTTATGTCCTGAAGCCTGAAAGACCTTTTTGGATCAGCCCAGGAATGACTGGTCTGCAAAAATCTGCTCTAGTACCTCTCATGTCAAGAAGTTTTATCAGCAAACCTATCTTTTCTTCTCCTGAAGGTGTGCTCAGTGAAAATGTGGTGGCTTCTGGACTTTCACTGATACTGGATTGTAACATTTCCATTCTGAAAACTGTGCAATATACCTCTCATGAACTGTTAAAATAGATGTTTCTGGCAGTGACTCCAAATGCATAGAAGAAGAATATACTATCTATGTGTCACAAGCTGAGATTCTGCCCAGGGGAAAGATAGAGCACCACAAAAATACAAGGCCAGTTCCAGTAGTGCCATTTGGATTGATGTGGACACAGGTGGCATTTGTTATAATGACCTGAGTGCTTCCAGATTGATTGCCAGTCTCTAACTTCCAGCATATGAGCTTCTCTTCTAGAATTTTCTGTAGAAAAAATGGAAGTTTCCTTTATCTGAAAAGAATCAAATGTTCTGTGAGTTCTTGTGGAGGACCTAGTCAGGCTGTTGGCAAAACAAAAGCAGGAACATCTGCCTTGCAGAACAGTGTTCTTAGCTAGAAGTTGTTCAGAGTCTAGATCTTTAATAAGAATAGCATAACTTTGCTACTTTTCCATAAAGCTGCAGAATGGAAGCATTAAAAGCACTATAGGTAATATTCTGAACTGATCTCTTGAGGACGCAGACTGTCCCTTTCTGTCCTGTCTTTTGAAAATTATTTCTGTGTTCAGAAATTGAGCAGACATTTCCTTCTGTTTCATAGTTTCACCGTAATATAGGATGCCATGCTGTTGGCTGGCGGTTTTGGTGTTGTGGGGTTGTTTGTTTTTTTTTGTGGGAGGGTTGGGTTTGATTTTGTTTGTGTTTTGTTTGTTTTTGTGGTTTGGTTTGGTTTGTTGTTTGGGTTTTTCTTTTGCCCCTGTTTTTAAGGATCTGTCTCCCTAGAAGTTCAAATAAACCACCCTTTCTTTTTTCCCTGGGACCAGTAAAAAAAGGCACTAGCATCTTTCTGAAGGGGAGTAATTTTGCTATATGTGTTTCCTTTAGAAAGTGATCACGAGCTGATGAGATCAAGCTTTTCAGTTTCAAAATGGAATTAACAGTGAATGCAAACTATAAAAAATGAAGAATACGCAGGTTTTGCTGATTTGGGAGGTTTGCTGATTGAAACAAGCTTGTGTGAATCACTAATGTTTGTGAATTTAGTTTTTGTTTTAACAGGCCTTGTTTGGATATTAAGGAATCTGGAAACTATTGTAGAAGTTGAGACACCTCTTCCCCCCTACCCCATATTACTGTTAATTTTTATCCCATCCATTCATTGCTGATCAGCACTGATTCTCTCTCTTGTATAAAAGCTTTCCAGTATGAGTTTTAGCTGTGTAGCTATTTTGACCAAAACTTCCACAATAAACTGCCTTTATGCAGAGGAATAGAAAACAGCGTGACTGTGTCATGTTTTGCAGAAAAATTGTCATGGTATTTTCCCAATAGCACAAGTCCTGCCTATTTGAGCTTTGTGTATTGTAACTGTTGAGCTCAACAGCATATTTTAATACAATGTTACTTCATGCAAAGGAATATCCTCAATATTCTCATCAAGTGAAACAGCCTGTTTTCTCCATTTCTTCCTATCTGGTGAATGCATTTCATTCTTTGAGATTTTACTTTTTTTTTTTTCATGTCATAAAACAGAGAACATCAAATTCTCCTTTTCCCCATATCTTTTCAAGTGACCAGGTTCTAGTTTACTTGTGTATATTTTGAGTGGAGACAAAATGAATGCTGTTTGATACAAATGACTTGTACTGGGGGAGAAGGAAAATGGACTCATTTAATGACAACTCTCTTCCACCTTATCAGAGGTAGATACTCTTGGCCCTGCCCTTTATGGTTTTCCACATGAGTGATGAGCAAACGTGCCACAAGTTTAGAACGAGTCAAGCAACCAAAATAATGAAGCAGCCTTGTCCCCAGCTTCAACACCAGCCTTGTACTTGAGTTTTCTTCCGCTTCTTAAGCTCCCTCCTTAACCCTCTGCCAGTATAGAGCTTGTGTTATGATGGAGATAAGCCTGTGCTGGCTGCCACATGGGCTAGCTAAAGGTCTGCGATATATGCCATTCTTTCTCAGTTGGAGCTCTAAGGTAGAACCATCTCCTTTCTGTAGCTGCTTTTTCCATAGAAAGTGTAGGAAATGGTCTCAAAACTCTTTCTCTGTAAGACTTGCATTAAATGAGCTTACCTCTTGGGTTTAGTGTTATTGTAGAGATAGCAACAAGCCAACAGATGCTGCCTGCTCAAGGGGGAAATACCAATATTAACATGAGACAGATGAAAAGAGATTAGTAAAAGATCATCAGGTAAGATCACTTACTGAATATGCACTCACAACAGTAAGTCAGAAGTGGTTTGCAAGGTACATGCTTGAGTTCTTCCCCCATTGTGCTTTTAAAAAAATTAAAAGAAAAAAAGCATGAAGGGTTGATCTGCTCCCCTGTAGTAATTCCTTGTTCAAACACTAGATCTGTTAAGGGATTTCTGTAGGTGTAACTTGTGAAGAGTGTCTTAATGATTATAGCTCAGGAAGTATCCTGCAGGATGCTGTTACTTTGCCTGCAGCTTTTACTGGGTGAAGGACCTGTCTGTAGACCAGTGACTAGAAGCCAAGTTACTCATGTGCAATCCAATAAGCAAGTCAGGGGCAAAAAGAAGAGGAAGTAGCCCTCCTTCCTTGGCAGAAAGCCATGCCTAGATGTTCCAAGATGTGTGGGTAGAGCAGTCATCCTTTACCATGCATCTTTGCAAGAGGAACTCTCCGGCTTTACTGTTTGCACTGAAAAAGAGGTGGTTGGAGATAGGTCTGTGATCGCAGTGTGGTAACACTGGTTGCCTGTCTGGGGAGGAAGGGGTTAATGTTAGGGGAACTTGGGAAGGGAGCAGGTCCCAAAGTCCATATTTCCTGCCTCCATAGCTGCTCAGGTTAGAATGTTCTGCAGAACTAAGTCAAAGGTAGTATGGGAAACCAGAATCTTTAGAAATTACTCTCTTGCTGTTCTATGTATCTTGTGTAATCATGTTTAAAAACACTGCAAGCTGATCAAAAATTCTTTCACCCTGTTGTACGCCTTTGCAAATTACATATGCTAGTTTCTAGAGCAAATTGCCTTTAAATATTTAAGATAAGTTCTTTTTCTAAACAAAAACCTTATTACCTTTGTACAGTTTGTAGACTAAAAATATAAAACTTCATTTATTTCCTTTCATATAAAGTTTAATATCTACTTTCAGAGTAAGCATTAATGTTCTTAGTATTGACATTTGTCATATTTACCAGCTGTAGGAGGTTAAATGTCGTGTGTGTATTATGCTAGCTTTCTTCTCTAAATAGTTACATCACTCTATGATTTATTATATCTTCCCTTTATATAAATATATATGGATCTGAAAGAATTTCTGTGTGTATGGCTCTTACAGAGCTGTAGTTATTGTAGGTTTAACTGTGGTGTCAGTTGTTGAAAAATTCTTTTGACATCATGTTTTTGGTTATGTGAAGAACCAACTTTAGCATTGCTTGGCATATACCAATGTATAGGCAAAACAGCTCAGGTGTTTGTTATCCACTTGAGTTAAGCTATAGGTTCCTTCTTGGGATTTGCCTCAACTAGCTGGTGGTTATTGCAGCTTGTATCTCCTTTGTGTGAATATTTACTATGTATCTTTAATGCACAAGTTCATCATAGGGTTTGGAGTAAAATATCATGGCATAATGAATTACTTCTTTTACCTTAACTTTGCATTTTTATATAAACTGGATTTTTTTTTTTTAAGTAAAAAATTAAATTCTGTAAACACATATTTCTCTACAGTGTCAGTGTAGCTAGTCTTAACCTGAAGTGGTTAACAGTGATATATGGAGCATTCAAAGGAGTACAGGAGATGTGAAGTATCCTGGAGAGGTAGACCATGAAGTCATCTCCTTGGTTCTCCACAATTCAGGGGATCTACTTGCTTGATACCATAGTATTTTAAGACTTGCCTGCTTGGTTTGGGGTCTCCCAATGCTGTTTCTGTCTTTTCTCTATAAAGTCAGTCAGTCTCTTTATACACTTAGTCAAAGGAATTGGGAGTCTATTAAGCAAAATGTCTTGCGTAACTTTGCAAGGAAACGTCTGTTTCTGCTCTGTTTCAGTTCTTATGCTTTCTTATAACTGTTCTAGTGACATCTTTTCCAGTTTTAACATCTTTTTTAGATCAATATACTGCTTTTGGAATATCTTCATCTTCTGAAATTTTTGTGCATAACAAGGACTTGAAATCATCTGTTGATCAAAGAAAAAATAAGCCACATTCCCCCAATATTAATCCTGTCCTACATGCTATCAAACACTTCAAGTAGCAGCCTTTGTGGATGGTGAAGGGTGAGTTGCTTGGAGCAATGAAATATGATCAAATAGACTAACACGGGGATGAAAGCTGAACTTGTTCAGTGTTATTTAAGTCTTACGTTAAGGAGCCTCTCATCTGTGTCATGAAATCTGGTTTTTGTTGGTCTGATGTTCTGGGGGGGGTGGAAGTAGCTTGTAAGGTGTCTCAGGAAACTTGATAATCATCTGTTATGGAATGACAAATTATGGTATTTTTTTCTAAGGTGATGATCACAAGTCTAGCCAGGATGAAGCAGTGAATAAGTTGATTAGAAAATCTAGTTTCTTAAGATAGTTTTCTAACTACCTCTTGTAAAGCATTTATCTTACTTGAAAATCATGCTGTGTGAGTGTATATTACCATTGATGTTTCACCTTCCCTAGGGTCTTGGGAGCTCTTATTCCTGTAAAACCAGTAGGGAAGTTGGCCAGTTTGGTTTTATGTCTGCTAAAAGCCATCTTTCCCCCGCTTTTTGCAGGTGAGATTAGTTTGGGGATGTGAATACAATGAGTGTAAACCAGCAAGCTCACACAGGGCCTCCTTACGGGCGACCTCAGCCTGGATATCAGGGATACCAGCAGCCTGCCTACGGAGGACAGCCGTTGCCAGGGGTTCCTCAATTGCAATATGGAGCTTATAATGGTCCAATGCCAGGATATCAACAGCCAGCCCCTCCACAAGGTACTTCTCAGCCAAAACTTAATGATTGATAACTTTTGAATTGTTGTGTGCATGGTATTTTTTCTGTATACTTATTATTAGTCTCTATTTTGTGGCAGCAATTATTATTGCTTCTGTATATAGCTTACATGATGTTAAAACTCATGTTCTTCCTGTACATTACGAGGTTGCTGTTCTCTCATTTGTCCACTTCTTTCACACTTCTCTTAATAGCTCGTAAAATTGATATCTTGAGGAGCGCAGCCTGCTTTTTTTTTCCTGTGCGTCCCTACCCCCATGATGCTAAAGCACCTGACTACAACAGTCTTCCTGATGAGGTTATGTAGAGGGGCAGCAGGTAGTGACTGTAACAGATTTATAGTTGAGACTTCCTTACATTACTACTAAGAAAGTTCTGCATGCCATCATGAAATATCTAAACATAGAACTCTAGGCAGGAAGCATATTTGGAGCTGTTTTCTCAAATGCCTTTAGAATCAATAGAAAGTTTGTGAACATGTGGCAAGCTATGATTGTATGATTCTAAGCTAATGTGTTCTGGAGTTTCCCTGGTTCTGCAGGGTCATATGGCTTGTTGGATTTGTTTATTTAAAAACTAAATAACAGCAATAAATAAAAATCCAAAACACCCACAAAAACAAAGAAAAGCCATCAAACAAAGTAGTTTAACTTTTCTTACCTGTTTTCAAAATAAAGGCTAACTTAAAATTATTAAATAACTTTTGGAGCCTTTGTTTCTGAATACCTGAGTTGCTTTGGGAGATTCATAGTGACATTATCGTCTGAAATGTAGAGGAGAAAATACTATGCTCTGAGTAGGAGTATTTCTGCCTTTCAAAATCAGGTGAATGAATTCAAATCTACCAGAATAAGCACAATACAAACTTTCACTTTGAAGTGTTTGTTTAGACTTCAGATTGGTATTGAGAGGAAATTGAGTAATATGCTAATCATGCTATTGGTCTCTGTATTGTTCTCCCCTTATTTTTTTGCAACTTCTTGAATCTTAAAAATTGGTGAGAAGGATAGAACAATTGAAGTGCCTATAGTTGTCTTGCAATTAACAGAAGTGAGACCCTGAAATCTGGGAGCTGGATAATTACTCTGTTGGGTTTTTCTGTCTGAAGTTAGCATGGTAGTGGAGTAGAATTAGCACGATGTGCTAAAAAATGGATTATTCAGTTGCTCCATCTTTCTTTCCTTAATCCTCTTCCTTCCCTCCTCTCAATAAATCTCTTACAACAGCACTTTTAATCTATAGGTTGTGAACTAATTTCATGGAGGATTTAAATTCCTATAAAAGTAATGAAAATTAACACTGGGCAGAGGAAAAAAACCCTGTCTGCTGGGAAGACAAAGGCTGGGCTCAGCCATTTAGTGGTTTGGCTGCTCAATGTAGGCATTGACATACTAGGGTTTCCTATCCCATGGAAGGAATGGGAAAAAATTGGACTTGTTTCAGTGAGGGAGAGAAGGAGATTCAAGAAGGACAAAGATTACTGTGGATTTGTTGGAAAAGTTTCATCAGTGCAACTATTTATAGAAAGCAGGTTTTGACTGTTAGCAGTGTGAAGAATGTTTAGGATGTTTGTGAAAAGAAACTGATGGGCATCTTCTATCAGATGCTTCAACAACTTTAAGGCTTTACAAATCTGAAAAGCAGTTCTTTTTAAGGGAATTAACTTTCTTCCTTCTGAATTGTTTCTGGTTGTTTTTTGTTTTGTTTTGGGGTTTTTTTATTAATTTTAGAACAGCAGAAATGCGGTTATGACAGCTCAGTAAGAGCATACCTAGAAAGCTTGGTACATGAACTTACACAGATTAAAAGTGCAGATTTTGTTTGTGTCAGCAATGATTGAAAGGTATTGTCACATTGAGGGCAACTAGGTGATCTCGTTTGGACAACAAAAATGTAGTATCGCTCTACTCTCAAGCAGTATCTCATGTAGTTTATTGATACATCAGGCTAATGTCACCCATGGTTTGTGGAGATTTTTCTTCCATCTTTACTTCCGCGACCATCCTTCCCAAATGTAGCAGACTGTATTAAGGGAATCTCAGTTGTCACATTGTGTATTTTGGACTGTTACTGTAAATCCAGGATTCCTGTCTTTAGAAAGAAAGAATGTAAAATTTGGAGCACTAGCACAAGGGCCAGAAGTTGAGTGTTAGTAGGTACTGAATAGGATAGCCAGGGAGAAGAGAGTGACAAACAAACAATTATCAAAGAAAGCATACCAGTGGTACTGAAGATATTGACATCATCCCCCATCTCCAACATGTTATGTTTATTGCAAGTCGTTGTAGCAAGACCTGTTGTATCTGCATACTGTAGAGAGAATTATTTTTGGAGGCACTAGAGTGACAGTAATTTAGGGAACTCTGAGTGGTAAAAGGAAAACTGCCAGTGTTAATCTGTGATCTTAGGGCTTTATTTTAAAAACAACAAAATAGCTTGGAGGACTGAGTGGAGTAAGTGTTGGTAACAGATGCCATCCTCAGTCAGGGAGTCTTTGTATCTGATTTATGTGGCAAACTCTAGCTCTCACCAATGGAAATACGGGAATTCTGTGCCAGTGATGCTAGTCTTGTTTGGGACCTGAAGTGGAGTACTGTGCTGCTAGCTGAAAATAGCTGCTTCTTTCTGTGAGAATACTGAAAGAACCAGGACAATTTGTCACCTTCTTCCTTTGAACAGTTTCCTTCTAATGAGATCATCCAGTTGAAAGTGCAAACACAATTACCTGAATACCAGTCACAATTAGGCTGCTTCTGGATTGTTTTACATGGACTTTGTTTACAATACTGTTAACACTTGTATTAACATTAGTATATGAACTGCATTGGTAATACATGTTATGCTTGGTAGAAGAGTGAGATGGAGTATAGCTGTGATGTGGTGTGGATTTTATGCATATGATGTTTTCTGCACTGCAGACTGCCTTTAGCATTGAAAACACTGTCTCTTGGTGCTTTCTCTCAGGCTTGATTCACTGGTGTATTCTGTCTTTCCAGGTTACTTTCCTTCCTTGGGGTTCCCTTCGAAGGGCTCTCCTGTTTCTCTCAACTCTGACACTTCTTCTCATGCGCCTAATTTCATAGGTAAATGGTGTCCTTTTCGTGAGGGTGTTTGCGCTAGTTCTTCTGTGCAAAGTTCCCATTTAATATGGATATTTATCTCAAAGTTGTGGATACCTGATTATTCAGGTAGAGATGGATGGGACAGCCGATTTGTAGGCAGCACTCCAAAGACATAAATGGGATATGAAGAAATAATCCTAGTAGAAATCCCTTTTGCCTGCAGATTCATAGATAAAAACTGACTTGTGACTAATGTTTTCTGAAGACTGATTTCAAAACCTGAATTGGCCTGCTTAGGTTCTGTCAGGGGAAATCCTTAGTTTAAAAGAATGCAGCCTCCCACTTGAGAGAGGACAAAAACATGAGGTTAGAAACGATAACATGCAATGAAGAAATAAATTCTTCCTCAGCACCAGGAGGTTGCTACTGGAGGTCATGAGATTTTTGTAACTTGTGCTTTCATTTAAGGAAAAAAAGAAGTCTTAGTCTCCTTGGCCATAGCACAGAAACAAGTATATGTTAGGAATAATTATGATTTCAAAAGCTGTGGCTTGAAGAAAGAAATATTTTTGCAAAACTAGCAATCAAAATGTAAGAATTAGGAACACTGCAAGAAATCATTGTACTTTTCTTTCTTTCCAACTCAACTACTGGTATTTCAGAAGAGCTATTTCAAACAGTGTCAACTTGCTTAGATGAGTAGGGAGTCAGAACTGAGGCAAAACCTGATAGTCTGGGGGCTTTGAGTAAAATCACAGTCATTCCCAATTTTGCTGTAATCTACCTCCATTTTGAGATCTGTAGTGATTAAGAACAGTACAGTATCTCAAAGGTGCTGAAGGGGAACTTTGGGATTCTTCAAGAGTCATGAATCTTAAGCTAATAAACTACCAGATACTCATAGCTGTTCAAGTGAATTTTTTTGTCAGTGGCTATTTGAGGAGTCTGTGGTAATGGTTACAGAATTATGTTTGTGACAAGAGCTAGAAAAAGACTTTCAGGAGCTTTTTCTGAAGTAAGCATGTATTTATCAAATTGTATATCTGTTAAAGTTGGGGAGGAAGTTAATGTAAAAAAATGTGTAGGATCCCACCATGAATTAAATGAAATATGCTTTCAGAGACAAAAGGTAACAATGCCGAACAGTTTACATGTACTATGAAAGGAAAGAGATTCCAAAATAGGTGAAAGTATACCAAATTAACTGAAAGGATATCGCAAGAGACATTCAGAAATAGAAATACCACACAACATACAAATAGTTAAGAGATCAGGAAATGCTTAGCCAGAGAAATGGTAAGACAAAGGTGCTGTAACAGTAGTTTAGAAAATGCAAAGTTTAGTGTGATGAAGGTACATAAGGATAATAAGTATCTCTGAGAAAAATTAAATCCTATGTCTCAAAAAGAACAGGAGGAGGTTTTGTAATAAAAAGCCCCAAGAAATCACTGGTTATTCATACAAGGACTACTTAATTCCTTCCTTGAGTTTACATCCACAAGCTTACTAAGAATTTACATGTAACAGATAAGATTAAAATGTATAAATCATACACCTCATGCTTTGGTGTATAAATTACACAGCAGAATTGGGAAATGGCCTCTCCGACTTCCTATTTCATAATGGTTCCTCACAACAGGGTTTCAGAGTCCTTTTTAAACTTGTCATGCCAGTCAGAAATACACAGCAGTGTGTGTGTGCTGCCCTGGTCTCATGGGGAAGTTTACATTGTTTAGTCATCTGTATTTAATGATACCCTATACATTAAGTATGTTCTCGTGTGGTTAGCAGAAATGGTCATAAGGTTCTAATTATCAGCATTTTTAACTTAATAATATTAAAATGGAAGTTCAGAATCTCTTTTTTGGAAGTAGACACTGTAGTTGGTCTGCTGGTATTGTATCCAGCATTGTGTGGTTTGTGGAAAGCGTGAAGACTTGGTTTTGTGGCAAATACGTTTGAACTGTGACTAAACCAGCTCAGTCGGAAAGATGAGAAAGTATTCATGTTAGCCTCCAGCCTCGAGAGCTGGGGAAGAACAGTGGTGGCCCTCATTAATGAGCAATTAGATGTAATTTTATGAATCTGCTCACATAATCCGCTGACCTTCCAAGTAGGGAAAACTGACCTGTAAAAAAACATTAGGTTCCATGTGAATAATCTCCTTGGTCTGGATAAAAATAATTGGACTTGTCAGTGAGGTATTAAAGTCTTCCCCCTCCAAGATAACTTTTTCTTTTCTTCATCAGAAGATGAAACTCTCAGCTGAAGACCCTCCACAATACACAGTTTCTGCTTGGTTTGTGTGAAGATGGTGACTAGTGACACTGGCTAAAAAATTGTGCTTTAGTTTTGCTACCTCTAATATAGTTGTATAAATTATTTCTCGCTTGTGGAGTTTTGGTACCGCAATTTGGCCACTGCTAAACTGTTTCTGCACTTCTTTTTATTTCTGGGATTTTTCATGGTTCAAGCCCTTGCTTCTGTGTTGTGATTTTTAATTTATTTTTAATTTTATTTTTTTTCCCCTTATGTCTGTAGGCTCATTAAGAGCCCCTTCAACATCTGGAACATCTCTTCCTTCTGATCACCTGACATACAGTCCATTTGGACAGGGAGATGTGCAAAATGGGATTCCAGCCTCAGCAGCCCCGATGCAGAGGTACATACAAGAAAACGAAGTCATAACAAAGGCGTGCCTTGGTAGACCTATGCTAGATCTAGAGCTTTTAGGATCTAAACCAAACTACATACATTGTTTTTAGTGTGGTAGATGTTGACTCTCTTTTTAGAACAATGTTTTGTCATAGGGGTATTAGACAATAAGAATCTCTGCAAATTAAAAACTTCTGGATGTCAGTGACTGATAAAACTACTTCTCCAAAGACATTCTTTGTGGTAGTCATTTTCCCATAAAGAATTTTCTGATTCTCATAGTCTTGTCTTCTTTTAAAACAATTGCATCCACACTGCCATAGTATTTGATTCTTTGGTAGTGTGAATTGATCTCTGTCCAGAGCATGTTGCTATTTGTCCTTACCGAGTAATTCTTAAGCGTTGGTTCTGGGTCCTTTCCTGTCCATTACGGATCCCTGAGCTATCTTCCTGTAAAGCTCGTCACCAGAAAGATGTTGGCATTACCTTTGTGATAAAAGTGGCAGCAGTCCTCACTGTTTCATTCTGATTGCTGGTTTTGGGTAAGGTGGTTGGTTTTTGATTTCCTCTGCTTAAGCTCAACACTGTCAGCACAGTCTCAATCCTTAAAGCAACAGAGTATTCTTACATAACTGTGCAGGCCATACTGTTGCTCACATGTAGCCTCCATGGCAGTATTTCTGTTTCGTTGCTATAACTAAAACGGAATTAACAAAAAAGACTATTAATGTAGAATTTGTATTTTAAGAATAGATTTATTTGTTTATTTAATGAAATGGATTTAAGTCCATGCAGGATATGTAATTATTTTTCCAAAACTGAGCTACAGTGCTTCATGTAAATAACTGAGACCCAGCTAGTGTTCATAAAGCACAGAGTTGTAATTGCTTGTATAATGGGGAATCCAGTGACGTTTCTCATCTTCCTTCTCAGGCCACCTGCTTCTCAGCCCTATCTGCCAGGCTCAGCATCCATGCCTGTCACACAGACACCTACGTTCCAGCAGTATGGTCCCCCCCCAGCCAGTGTACAGCAGCTCAGCAATCACATGGCAGGGATGACAATTGGCAATATTGCAGACTCTGCTCCTCCCCCAGCCGGACTAGGATATGGTGAGGTTTCCTGGCTACAGAAATATGTTATTGCTTTTCAGTTACGCTGGTAATTTCATAAAAGATTTGCTCTTGTCAATGATTCATTACCATTTGGTGATGGGAATTCTCTGGGTGTTGACATTTGCTGTTCTAAATAGTTTCCTCCCTCTTCTGCAGTGTTTGGACCTTCCTCTTACTTTTCTACCACAGGTGCCCCAAGGCCACCTACCCTGCCAGGCCCACCACTGCCTGGGCAGACAGCTGCTGGACCACCAGCATCCCAGCCTAATCATGTATTCTCACCACCACCTCCATCATTTATATCGGGGCCACAGCCTGGGCCTCCTGTGAGTGGCCTCCATGGACCCCCTCCTCCAACACATCCTCCTCAGCCAGGATACCAAATGCAGCAGAACGGTGAGTATTCCTTCTCTAGGAATTGTACACTATACGTGCTCTCTGTGTACTGCAAACTGAGAACTGGATTTCAGTTTTGTTACTTGTGGGCTTTTGGTGGTACTTCAGTGTTTCTGTGTGCTCATGTCTAAAAGACAAATCCAAGGTAAACAATAGGATGTGTCATTTGGAGATACTTGTCATACAGGTTTCAATCAGTTTAATATAGCTAAAGAAATCCTAGTGTACTTGGCTAAAAAGTCATTTAGTAGTGAGTGCCGTAATACTACAACAGTTTGTGATCAGAATTTTATGACATTTAATTTGTAGAACCTTTCACATTTTATGTGTTCCTATAAGTAGTATCAGTTAAGCTTTCTGAATTATAAATGGTTTTGGCTGATTTTTAATCAGTAACATTTACAGATAGCTAGGATAAAGTAATCATGTGCAAGTGTGGGGATTAAGAATCCCATTCCCCATGCAGTTTTGCACAGCTGGCCAGGTAGGTTACTTACAAATACCTGTGCAAATTATGATGAACTGTAGAAACACTAATGCATTATATCATGATGTATTCCATAACTGCAAGAAATTGTCTAAAGTAATATGAAATAACTTTAGGTAGTTACAAAACAAAAGAGATAATCACACATTAACTTATTACTCCAATTTCAGGCAAGCCAAAACTGCCTGAGAAAACTCCTTTGAGGAAGTACAGGTCATCTGCTAGCTTATTTGCCAGTTCTGTGTGTACTTTCTAGTAGGCAGTTCCCCAATTTAACTTAAATGTTCATAGTGCATGATCTTAATGCATATTGTAATCATATTATTCTAAAAATAGTTATGTTAGTCTAAAACCTTGTGTTTCCTTAAGTGTGGTTTTAAGGACTGTGTCCATCAGTTTACTGGATCACTGATAGAGATGTACAGGTCTAACCTGAAACACTGATAAGTATGTTTAATCCTAATTAACTGAAAAACATGTGACTTGTTTTTTTTTGATAATGACAGGAGAAGTGGGAAGTACAAAATAATGAAATTACTAGTATTAGCCACTGTTTGATTTCACTGTTCTTTTCTTGTAAAGGTTCCTTTGGCCAGGTGAGGGGTCCTCAACCAAACTATGGAGCAGCCTATCCAGGAACACCAAATTATGGAAGTCGACCTGGACAGCCACCTCCACCCAAACGCTTGGATCCAGATTCCATTCCGAGCCCTGTAAGCTTACTTTGTTCTTACCAGTGTGAACTCTTTCACAGTGTTTTTACGTAAAACGGAGCTGACAAAGACCAAAGCCGAAAACAAGTTTCTGGTTCCAATGGACATCAGTCTGTTCTCCTGCTTGCTTTTTTTTTTTTGTATATCCGGCTTCAGTCTTCTGTTATGAATGATCCAAGAAGCGGTATTTTTCTTGCTGACTAAAGAAAGGTGCTGCAAATGCAAATAAATGCTCTACTTCCTCAGGTCTTTTTCTGTACTATGTTACATTTTGAGATTCCTGAGGGCTTTGATTAAGCTTGTTTCTCCATTTCTGGGTTCTTGCTTAATGGCTTACCATGGTTAACCAATTTCAGGTTTTGAGGTGACAATCTGTGGTTGACCTTTAAAGTACAGTTAATAGGAGATGACTAGCATTTTTACTTTCCCTTTTGCTGTAACTTGTCAAAAACCAGGATATTGGGTTATTTGGTCATTAAGTTATGACACAACTCGAGTCAAATATGGACAGCTTCTCAAACTGGGATTATCTTTCAGAACAAGAGATTCAAGAAAGGACAAGCAGTGACACGTAGTGGTTAGCAATGATGAGTAATATTAAGCCTGACAGTATTACTGCTGCTGGTCTACTGTGCCATTTCTTCTACTGCAGCCGATGCTGTTCTGTTACTGGCTCAGAAGGCCACAGTCATTTGATAACAGGAAACTTTTCCAGGCCAGTGCTTACAATGTTTGCTCCAAAACTATAATAATAATTTAGTCTTAAGTTATGTCTTAGATCTGGACTGGTGCTGTTCGGAAGTTATTTGTATTAAAAAAAAATTATCTGTTTAGACTCCAAGCTTATGTAAAGTTTATGACCATATTTTTTTTCACAGAATATAAGAGGTCTTTAATTGGTTGTCTGCTTCTCTTCTCTTCTGCTAAATGACATTTCAAATGGCTTGTATCAGTTGCCTTCATTTTAGCATGTACTTAAAGCATAAATCCCCAATTTCTAACCAGAATAAGCGTATGAGCCGCCACCTCTGTTAGCAGTGTGTTCAGAGCTCAAGCCCTGGCAAGGCTGGTTTTGGAATCCCGCTGTGCTGCAGAAGCTGTTTCCTGTTGCATGAACTAAGTGTATCTACTTCTAGTGCTACAGGTTTGGGTAGAAAGAAGTAACACTGTTACTTTTGGTTTATTATTCTCTTCTTTTTTCTCTTTGTCTTTTGTTTGTTGGTTGTTTTTTTTTTTTTTTTTTTTTTTTTTTGTTTGTGGTTTTTTTTTTTTTTTTTCTTTTTGTTTCTCTCTTTTTTTTTTTTTTTTTTTCTTTTTGTGGCACTCTTTATTTTTTTATTTAAAAAATAAGCAACTTAATGAGCTGCCACCCCAGCAGAAACCCAGGCACAGAATAGACCCAGATGCAATTCCTAGTCCAGTAAGTGCTGTATATGTATGTAATTGTAGTTTGTATGTTGGTGAACATCTGTGCATGCCTGAAACCTGAACTTCACCTCACTAACCCTCCATCATTAATCCTTTACCCTTTCCTTGCTGTCTTCTGTGTGTCTTATCAAAATGAGTAACATTACACCACAAGAGGTTGTTAAAATCATCTCTTCTCTGATGAGTGGTGAGGCAATAGAAAGCAGAATGTTTCAGAAGCAGATCATGAAGAATGCCTCCCCACCACTTTGTCTGATCTTTAGAATATCTCCTTCATCAGATTTCAACTGGCATTTCAGTGTAAGCCATCAGTATAATTGTCTATGCAGTGTGTGCCTCATCTTAACATACACACAGCATGAACCTCTGTGGCAATGTTTTCTACGAGTTTTGAGCAGAATTTGATATGTTATGCTGATATACCAGTACTGGTCTAATGTCTTGAAGTTTGAAAATTGCAGATGAACTGTTATGATGTTAATTCTTGACATAAATCTTCTAGTAGATTAAATAAGCCATGGGGAGCTATAAACCTTCTGTCATTATCTGTGCTCATACATAACCATTACATTTTGAATTTGAAAATTTAATGCTTATATGTAGAGTATGTTACCTAAAGAAAGAACAAAGCAGCTACCTTTTGGATTGGAAGGTGGAAAAAAAACCTACACCACATTTGACTTTGTTACCCCTGTATCACTTTTCCTCATTTAGTCCAGTTTGGTCTTACAACAGGTACGAGCATTGAGATCACCAATGTCAGTCTGTAGACTTTTGAAACAGGACTAGATTTGTCCTAGAGTAGTCACTGTCTGATGCTATGGGAGACTTCCTGCTGACAACTTGGAACCCTTAGTGAGAGGGTAGAAGGTCTGCCATGCAAACTTCTGCATTTCACAGTTTAAGCAAAGACGTGTATTTGATAAGGCAAAATAAGATCAGAAGAATGATTGATAGCTTTAATGCTTTCATTCAAGCACCACTATGGAAATGTAGTTAAAACTGTGTATAACTACAATTTTCTGTTCTTTCACAAAGGTCAGTAGATACTTCAGTCAACTAAAACTGTTCAATGTGTTTCCATTATCTTAAGCATATTTTCACCAGAAAGTAATGAGGACTTACACCTGAGCTTGCAAGCACCTATCTTTAGGTTGGAGTTACAGTGGTTAGAAATAAATGCATGCTATGAAAACAGTGGGAACATGCAGAAAGGAAAAGGCAGATCATCTATAGAACTTCAGGCTTACAGAAGCTTCTAATTTTAATTTGGCTAGGACTGGTATAGGGGGGAATACTACCAAAAATTCCTCTCTTGATCTGTGTTTGGCTTTTATGAGTTCAGATCAGGCCTTAAAACACAAAATGTGCTACTACTCAAAATTCTTGGGGGAAAACATGACTTGTTAGTCATTCAGTGCTAGTTGAAATCAAACTGAGAGGTGACTGCTTGACAAAACTTATTTGCTTTAGACTTCCTATTTTTAGAGGTAGTAATATTTGTCTCGGGTCCCCTTTTAATACTGTACAAGTATTAATTTTATATTCTACCATGCTTTGAAACCAAGCTTCCAAATATTAGTGTTGTGTTTTCCATCATAGATTCAAGTTATTGAAGATGACAGAAATAACTGTGGGTCAGAACCATTTGTCACTGGAGTGAGAGGGCAGGTCCCACCTCTTGTTACTACGGATTTCTTGGTCAAGGATCAAGGTAAAATATTTTTCTTTTCCTAAACTGACAAAACACAAACCCCAAAGAATCAGTGACAGGAGTGAATATGTCTTCAAAGGAAGTTTGAGGAATGATGTCAGTGGCTGGGGATGTGTTTTTGCCAGTAGAAGCTTAATTTCAAGTCTTGTGTTGATTTGATCTCAGTTTAGAATCTTCTGATTGTTTGGTAGCTAGTAATGGATTTGTAAGTAAAACATGTTTTCCAAGGCAGGTATGTGGGACCAGCACTGCAGGGGCTTCAGAAAGCAATAAATTAAGCCTTATCTGTAGAGCTATATCAGCAACAGTTAAGAACTGAAATTTACTAGCAATATGATTAAAATTGGACTGGGAACTACATTTGTTTTTAAATTGAGTGGGATGTCAGTTGGTCCATGGGCTTCATATTGAAAGGATATTTCATTTTTTAATTACCTATTTTTTTATCTTTTTTTTTAGTTAAAGCTCCTTCAAAACTTCAGAATCCAGTTCTACAATCAAATGCTTTACTCCTTAGCCGAAATTACAAAATTGAGCAGTAGAAATGTTTTAATTCAGTTTTCTGCCAATAATATGGTTTAGTCTGCAAAAAAATGTCATGAATGCCTTTTTGGATGTTAAACTTGATGTAAAGTCAAGTTCATTTGTTTTGAGTTAAGGTCTGAGTTATAAGGCTTGAGTTATTGTATGTAGCTAATCATAAAGGAGCATCTTGTTTGACATTCAGGTCTTGCATAGATTGAAATGGATTGCTTCAGTAAGATCATAGAATCATAGAATAGTTAGGGTTGGAAAGGACCTTAAGATCATCTAGTTCCAACCCCCCTGCCATAAGCAGGGACACCTCACACTAAACCGTGCCATCCAAGGCTTCATCCAACCTGGCCTTGAACACTGCCAGGGATGGAGCTCTTACGTGTTTTAGCCACACAGACTGTCTCTGTTTCTGTTCTTGAATATAAACTTGTACTGAAAATTGTGGGTTTTTTTCCTTTGTCCCTCAGGTAACGCAAGCCCCCGCTACATAAGATGCACATCTTACAATATTCCCTGCACCTCAGATATGGCCAAACAGTCCCAAGTTCCTCTAGCTGCTGTCATAAAACCGCTGGCTACTCTACGGCCAGAGGAGGTGAGAACCATATGCAGAGTTTCATAGGTGCTGTATGAACTTTGAATTCATCAGGAGAATGCTATTGGATGCCAACTTTTACAGTTATGTTGAGAAGGAACATTTAGGTGATGAAGACTAAATAAATACTGATTCTTCCACAAGTGTGTGGTAGAGATCTGTAAGGCAGACAAATGATATGTTCAAACTGTTTAGGATTTCTATTGTTAGAAATTATCCATGATAATTCTGTCTTTTTTGCAGTAACTGTTGAGCACTGCGACCATACCAGAACACTAGGATGGTTACAAATGTGTACGCTCCTGGTTAATCTCAGTTTCTTTCTTGACCTAAAGTATTTGAATGGTTACTAATCACTGATGTTAAGTCTCTTCTAGGACGTTGTGTAATTGAATGAGAATGTATCAAGTAGCACTGGTTAAGCTGTCTAATGTGTGTGTATAGGCACAGCACTGTGTGGGATGACAGTACAAGCTTCACTTGTATTTCTGCTCTTCCTCTGTGCAGCACTTATTTCCTTCTAGGTGTAGTGTGTGGTTATCTAGCCTTTTACCCTGGTTGCTGAGAACATGACAGCTTCAAGAACATTAGAGCTAGAACTTTTGTTAAGTGTTTTAAATACCTTGGCTACTGTGTAGTATTAGCCTGCTTGGAGCAGTGACATAAAGACAAATATGCTTGTTAAATTTGAGTACATATGTTTGCAGCATTCTGTGGCCTGTAAAGTTTAATTTCAGCATCTGCTAAGCAAAGGAATATTCTCTGGGCTTTTTAGGCTTTTTTTTTTTTTTTTTTTTTTCCTTTTTCATTTTTTTAATTCAATTAAATTATGGTTTGGTTTTTTA
>NDXB01009650.1:72877-119570 GCA_002631895.1 Agapornis roseicollis
TTTTTTTTTTTTTTTCTTTTGCCTGTTGCATTTTGTTAATGCAACTAAACTATGGCTTGGATTTTGAAAACTGGTTTGTGATAAAACTGAGTTACAAAGTTAATTCTTGTATTGCTGTATTGTGGCTGGAGTTTACAAGTTGACACAAGGAGAATGTGGTCTTGAAATCACAGAGGCTTATAGAGCTGCACATTTTTAGAGAAGCTTTACAAACAACTAGTTGTTAGGTCTCCTGGTGTGTTTATGCTTTGAACAAGCATTCGTGATAGCCAGAAAAAACAAGGGTAGGATCGAGGATTGGAAAATGTCCCTGGAGACTAGTCTGCTTCTGGAAGTGGGAAGTTCTTTATGGCAAGGTTGAACTCCTTGTGGAGGGACCCTTCTAACAGATGAAGGCTCAGCTGTTCAGAACAGTAAGACTGTAAAGAGAGCTGAAGCTTAACATATCAGTGATGAGTGGATAAATGTCTCATGCAAAGACAGCATTCAAGTAAATCTAGAACGTGTAAAAATTCAGTGCCAGGTTGCCAGATGTAGGACTTTTGTCCAATGTTAATGCACAGTTATGAAGGCAAAGCTTGAGGCTTCAAAAAGAAGTATCTCTGTGCCCTCTGGAAGTAGGTAGTGAGAAGTTATGCATATCACTGTGTGATTTCTGCACCCCTGTAGTAATTGCATGCATGTTATTGGGGTGAGGCTGAGGGAAAAAAGCTTATTGTGTCAGAGTACAATACCAACATTGCCTGGCAGTTAGAAAACTTCAAATTTTGTTTCCTCTGAGGAGGTCAGCCTGGGTGATAGGCACTGAGAAACACTGGCTGCAAATTGTATTGTCAATAAATTATTAGTGGGGTTGAGTGACAGCTGTGACACATATGTGGCATAAAGAGGAAGAAAGTGACCAGGGCATTTGTTCAACTCCTGCCCAATGAGTATGTTGTCCCTTAAACATGATCAGAGACTTAGGGTGACAGAGAGAATTTAGACTGGATGCCTTTAGTGCAGAAATTTTGGTAGTAATTAGTTAAACTTTCTTTTGAGCTGGATTCTTAGGTATGAAAGGTGCTTTTAACTGTGAATGTAGCTTGTAGCTTGTGTGAGTTCCGTCTTTATCATTTTAGTGTGCTATCTGTTCTGAGGCTGAGGAGATACAGAAGCTGCTAAGTGTCTTATTCATCTTTGGCTGCAAAACCAATATATTATCAGTAATAGTTCAAAAATGCTATTGCTATATAACAATTCTGAGATATACTTAAAAAATAAGTCTTATCAACTGAAATTATTTCTGAGATGGTCCAGATGCTCTGAGTTCTGGAGTACCTGGAATGCAATGACTGGCTTCTGTTTTGTCAAAAAGCTTGATTTTTTACAAGGAGGAAATATAAAAAGGTGAAGAGTTTCTTTTAAAACACCCAACCTGTGGTGAAACATAAATTGTGTGCTCACTCCCATGAGGTTATCACAGCCATTCTTTGCATGGCTTCAGTCTTTTGTGTTCACTTGGAATACATCTGTGTGGAGTAGTATTCTTGCAAGAGCTAATGCTCCTCAAGCAGGCCACTATGCAAAGTATTGCAGCACCATGTGGAAGTACTTGTTTGTATCTGAGTGGCATAGCCCATTAATGACTGCAGCCCACAAAGAACTGCTGTGCTGGAGCATGAGTTGAAAAGTATTTACAAAATAGTTGCTCAAGCTTCCCCACCCCCTGTGCTCTGTTCCACAGATGCCAAAATGCTGGATCCTATGCAATGTGCAGGAAGGTAGTTTTAAGCTCTGCAGTATGTTTGGTCACTTCTTTCTCATCATCATGTGACCTTTCTTTTTTTTTTCCCCCTGATTCCACAGACCCTTCCTTATTTGGTAGACCATGGAGAATCCGGTCCTGTCCGATGTAATAGGTGCAAGGCTTATATGTGCCCTTTTATGCAATTCATTGAGGGTGGAAGGAGATTCCAGTGCTGTTTCTGCAGCTGTGTCACTGAGGGTAAGGTTTCTTCTGGAAATTTGTCTCTACACTCTATTAGCGTGATCTTTGAACAAGATGCAAGGAAATAAATTTTTATCCTCTTAAGATAATTTATAATATATACTGTGCTTTAATGTGTGTTTAGTCTTATAAAAAAATCATAAAGTCTGTTCAGTGCTCAGTTCTGAAATTATGTTCAAAACAAGTAAGTGCTTATGCACTTACTTTTAACAGAAGTTACTTTTAGAATAACGTATGGTTTTCTTGAAAGGGGTATTTGAAGGGTATTTGAAACTTGCATTTTTGTATAAGAGATGCACATCTAGACAGTAGTGTGAGTTAGGATATTTTTTTTCTCTCACAAAGCCTGTTTAAATACTGCTTAGAGATGAGATTGCAGCTAAATCTGCTACAACTGAGTAGGTGTGTTCAATATATGTCAGTTAATCTTAGTTGCTCTTTTAATTGAATCTAAAACATGCATCCTTTTAAACATAAGTCACTGTGTGCTGCTCATAGCATGACATCCATAGATTTGTTTTGAAGGCATGGTGAAATGTAAGGTACAACAAACCTTGTGGTGATGTTTTTGAGTGTCTCATTTGGTAGCACTGGTGGCTTTCAATGGACTGTTTGTTCTTATCACCTCAGTTATGCTTTACAACTGTTCGTACAAACCAAATGGGAAGCTGACAGGGATTAGAAATGGCCAACTTCAAAAACATTTGTCTGGTGATTTTCAGCCTGACTGTGTTCCCTGTCTCTGCTCACTCAGCAGCTGTATGAATGGCTATACCCATAATAACTGAACAAGGGCAGAAGAGGGAGACTGCTGATGGAGACAGTTCTGTGAAAATAACAATGTAGTTGTACCTAATGTGTAAGAACTATTTCTGGTTTCTTTGCAAAAACCAATCAGGTAATTAGCTATTGAGTTAGGAGAAGAGTGATAAGTGCTTATGTATAGTCTTAATATCACTTTTGTTTTCTTTGGTCTTTTCTTTTTGAACTGTCAAAACTTTTAATCTTTAGAATACTATAAAGGTGGTGAGTACTATCATTACAGATAATCTCATTTTATTCTTCCATACAGCTATATAGGCAGCTATAGCTGGAATATATTTTGTCACCCTAGCAATTCTGCAGGAGGAACTCTGTCATGGCAATTCTTGGGTCACAAAGGAAATGCTTTCCTTGTTTCTGCAGCTGACATCTGTAGGCAAGAATTTAGCATAATTTCTGTTTTACTTTCTGATGCCTCATATTAGTGTGAAAGTATTGGGTGCTGGGGATGTGGTTGCACTTCCAGTTCTTCCTCATTGGTGCTTTACAGTCCACTGTATGAAGTACCCTGCTTATTCTGACAGAAGGATTATGGCAGTTGCTGCATGAGAAAATGCCTAGAAGGCTTGATTCTTGTGCAGCATGGGAAGGCAAGGAAAAAACTAACTTGTAGCAAAATAAGAAGCCTGAATTGAGTCAATAATGTAGCCTGTAGTTTGCCTCAAACTCTATGGTAAGTCATTTGTTACTACTTGTAGAAGATTATTATATTTTTCATTTGGACTAGATGTTTCAGAAGAATCTGAAGAGCATATTGTGGTGACATCTCTGATATGAAACATAAAGTGAGAGGAGATTCAAGAAAAGTACAGTAGTGACTATACAGTGTGTCACCTGTTCTATAAGACAAACTGGAAGCAGTTTGTATTTCTTGTCTTTAGTGATGCTCTTAAATTGCATTAATATTTTTAGTAATATTTGCATGCTAGCAGACAGTGCAAGTTAGCTTTCCTGGAGTTTTATTCGTAACAGCCATTGTCATGTTAGCTCTCTAGTCAGTGTTTATCATAGGTATCTCACTAGACTTAATGATTCCATTTTTCCTTTCCCAGTGCCACCTCACTACTTCCAGCATTTGGATCATACTGGAAAGCGAGTAGACTTCTATGACCGACCTGAGTTATCACTGGGGTCTTATGAGTTTCTAGCAACAGTTGACTACTGCAAGGTAGAGTAATATGTGTTTCTTACTGTGTTTTGGTTTGATTCCAAATTAAAAGACTAAAAGTCATAATGGCATGAATTGTCCGGGGCTGCTTTCTAGCTGGCAGAGATGATTAACAGCATTACTTCAGCCCACTTCATTGTGTAAAATAATGTGCTCATCTGCTTGCTTCCCAAAGTAGAGGCAGTCTTGATCACACATAACTTTATGGTAGCTGCCACTCTCATTCTCTTTTGGAGGTATATGAGCAGCTATAGCTGCTGTTACCTTAGCAGTTCTGCAGGAGTGACTTTCTGCAGGTAGTCCTTGGGGCAGAAGATTGTCAGAGAGCTTCAAAAGAAGCGCAGAGTAACTATACAGTGTGCTACCTGTTGCATAAGGCAGGCTTTACCTATTGAGCTTGAATTTCAAATACAGCCATAGTGGTTAAAAACACAAGAATGGTGTGGAAAGATATATTATCAGAGCTAGTTCACTTCTAAGGAATACTGAAAATACGTGCAAGGTGTTTATTAAAGCAACTTATATCTCTGCTGAAATAAATTATGGCAAAATAGATGCCTAAATGTTGCAGCCTTATACTAACTACCTTCTAATGCCTCACCTTTACTTCTAGTTATGGGGAAAAAATAATTTTCTTGCTTCTAACAGCCTAGGAAGAATTTTTAGTTCAAACGAGATTAAATCATCCCAGCTTTTCTAAAAGTTCTGTTTATCTTTTGTTCTGTGTATGCCTTACACATGACCTATAGATTTCAGAAAGTTGTTGACTGGAGCAAGCTTCTCTTTGCCAAAGCAAACCTGGTACTTAAGTAGAAGGGAAAAGTTGCAGTCCTCAAAGAGAAAAATGTTTTGCTTTGTATTAATGAAATCACCTATCATAAGTCTGGTCAGACTCTTAAGAACTGGCAGGAAACTTCCCTGTTTTACTTTCTGTATCTGGCCTAGTCATATAAATGGATGATTTAGTTATAATTACATTAGTTATAATTAGATATATAAATGTATATATACACAGTTCTTCACTGAGCAATGACAAAATCCAGTCCATTTCAAGCACAGTGTGCTTACATGTCTGTTAGTTGGGCAGGGGTGAGAGAATGACCTGAAGAAACAGCTAGTCCTGAGTAGAAAAGTACATAAAAGCTATTAGTTTTGACCAGCATTCATTTGTCATATTACAGAGCTGTTATATGGGCTGCATTACATGGTCACCACATGTCTTCTTCCCTCTCTTTTCAGAATAACAAGTTTCCCAGTCCACCTGCTTTCATTTTCATGATTGATGTGTCTTACAATGCTGTAAAGAGTGGCTTAGTGAGACTAATATGTGAAGAATTAAAGTCACTGCTAGATTACCTGCCCAGGTAAGTTTATAGTATACTACTATTGCCGGTCAAAATAGGAGAAACTCACTTTTCCCTTTTAAAAAAGCTAGGGAGAAAAATTTTAGAATCCTAACAAACTCTTATTCAGAAAAAAGCCAAGCAGAACATCTTTCTGGATATCGTTCTAGGTGAAAATTAAGTTTTCCTTCCTTTCATGTTTCCCGTACCCTTTCTTGTGTTGGGTTCTGTGTAATGATTTCACTGTCGACTTAGATGTGAAGGCAAGTATGTCTCTTACAGGGAAGGCAACATGGAAGAGTCAGCCATTCGAGTGGGCTTTGTTACCTACAACAAAGTGTTACACTTCTACAATGTGAAAAGCTCCCTGGCACAGCCACAAATGATGGTTGTCTCAGACGTGGCAGATATGTTTGTGCCTCTCCTTGATGGTTTTCTGGTGAATGTGAACGAGTCCAGGACAGTTATTGCCAGGTAATGGAATTGATTTAAAATGTGTGTAGTAAGCATCTTGTTTGGTAGATTCAGCTGTTCATGCTTTCTTGTCATGTTATTCATCTAGATGGCACTCCATATATATTAACTTCTTATACTCTTTGAGATTAAGCTAGCAAAGTGAAACAGGAAAATTCATGAGGTAAGGGTGTATTTGTCTTGCAGTCCAGATTAGCAGAAGGGGTGTGCGTGTGTGTATATATGGGGATTTAGTGCAGGAAGGTATTTCTGGGAACAAAACAAAACCACAACTAGAATGATGCAGAACTGAAAGTCAAAACAGTACTGAATCACTGTCTTTAAGGCAACTGTCTAAATAACCATCAACTGAGACAACAGTGTCCAATTTTGGTTCTATGAAGAAGATTGAATGAGTGGGATCCTTAAGATAAAATCTAGAAGGAAACATAAATTAGCAAAGTTTTGGCAAACTGTTCAGCATAATACTTGAACTGTAATTAAACTATGTTGTGTCGCTAACTGTGTTTTGGGAACTAGACCTCACACTGCATGTCTTTAAAATTCTAGCCTGTTTCGTAATACGTTAACAAGCTAAGTACAAAACTGTGGATTAAACCTATGAATCTTTGAATAACACACAGGATACTTGGCAAACAGAGGCCAAGTGTCACTAGCCTTTCCTAGAGTTCACTTACCAATATATATGGAATACATTGGACTATATTAAAAGAGCAGGAATACAGAAGAGATTCTGAAGTAGGCATCAGTTGAGGTTATATAGGCACTTGAGGATACGAATGTGAGAAGCCAAAGAGGAATGGCAAATCATCATTTTCTCACAGATAAATGATGAAATGCCAAATAACATAGAAATTATGCAGATTTAGAAACATGTTAGGGACTTCTGTTTAAACCACCTCAGTCTTGTAAGTGATCAGCTGCAGCTGTCTGGCTTTCCCAATTAAATGGAGTCTTGAATTCCTCCTTTTTCTTCTTTGCTAGCTTGCTGGATCAGATTCCAGAAATGTTTGCAGACACAAGAGAAACAGAAACTGTTTTTGCACCGGTGATTCAAGCAGGGCTGGAGGCACTGAAGGTTAGTAAATGCATTGTCATGGCAAATTGTTTTCTATTCAAGTACCCTGAAGTTCATACTCCACTAACACATGCTAATAAGACAATTCTAAAGCTTTCTGTAGGTCGTCTTATGGTAGATGCGCTACATGTAGGGAATAATTTGTTCATTCTTCAAGTGCATGTAGCTCTAATTCTATGGAGCGATCTGTCCTTTACCCATTTGTTTTTCATTTTTGATGATTTTTGCTCAAGGTAAAAGCATGTGGCTTACATGGTTGAGTTTTGCTTTGAATACTTTACAGAACCTACCAAATATACCCTGATTCACCATTATTAAAACCAAGTGCTGAAGTCTGTCCTGTCTCATTGAGGAGTTCTGTAACATTCTGTAACGTATCCTGTGCTTGAAGCTTTGGTATAATCATAAATAAAAGGATAGAATGCAATCTGTTGAACTTGCCCAGAACAATCTGCTAACGAAGAAAACCTTTCCTAAACTTCTTCCATCTCCATATTTCATCTGGATAATTACATGCATGGTTTAACTGTGACTTGCATGTGTTGACTGAATGGATTTCCTGTATGATTCCACCCAGCCCTGTTCATAGAGCTCTATTTGTCTGTCATGTAAGTCCTCAGAAGTCTCTCTTAAAATCTGTTTGCATGTCAATCGTTCAGTCAAGAAATATTATAAATTATGAATTGCTTATGTACTGTGTGTGTCAGAGAAAATGCCATACTAAACATTGACTAGTGTTGATATAGGTTATTGATTTAAAATTAATGATCCATTGAAGCTCAGATTGCAAAATCCTTTACCATTTCTGTGACTTTTCCACAAACAGTAGCTGCAAATTGGAAAAGAAAGCAGTGTAACATGTTTGCACAAAGCTTTTTGTAACTGAGTCCTGCTTACTGCTCGGTTTCTCCTTGGAGCCTGTCCTTCCTGCCATGGAACTAGCAGAGGTCGAGTAAACTGAAACTTGCTGTTCTGTGACCGACCAGTAGGGTGTTTCCTCCTTATTGTATACCACTGAAGTAACCAAGTGATCACTGTATCTGTGTGCCTCATAAAGCCTTCCTGACGTAAAGAAGTGATGAGGATGCTTGAATGCTTGTTCTTGAAGCACAGTTTCCCTTACAGTCTTTATAAATGTTTCTAACCTGCACTTTTATGCTCACTTTCCTGCAGGCAGCTGAGTGTGCTGGAAAGCTCTTCATTTTCCACACCTCTCTGCCCATCGCAGAGGCCCCAGGGAAGTTAAAGAACAGGGATGATAAGAAACTGATCAACACAGATAAGGAGAAGGTAATAATGACTTGGATGGTGCTTATGTAAGAGTTCTATATTATACTCTTTACGAGATAAAATGACTCTGAAGCAACATTAATAAATTTCAAGGGTAGCACACAATGTAAGCATTCCAGCTAATATCTCTTAACATATTTTGTATGGGATAAAATACCCATCGCTGGGTTAAAGTAAATCTGCTGAACTTGCAGCTAAAATAAGATGTATAGTAATTTTCATGAAATTCAACAGTTCTTCAAAGGCAGGGTCAAGAAGAATTTATATGAGCCTGATTTCCCTGAAGAGAGATTTAAAACATAAAGGTGTACTGACTGGGATTATTAAATGGCTCTCACTTTCCTTTTCTTAACACAAATTTCTGATCTCATCTCTGACTTCTTCTCTTAGACTTTGTTCCAGCCGCAGACAAGCTTTTACAGCAACTTGGCCAAGGACTGTGTAACCCAGGGCTGCTGTGTGGATCTGTTCCTGTTTCCAAACCAGTATTTGGATGTGGCAACACTAGGTGTAGTCACTTACCAGACTGGAGGCTCCATTTATAAGTATGCATATTTCCAGGTAAGAATGACATTGACTCAGACTGGTATTTGAGCTAAATGAGAATTGTTTAGTTAAGAATTCTTTTTTGTAGTGTGAACTGTAGTGAACAAATACTGCTTCGGAAATAAATCTTGAGATTTAAGTAGCAATTTTCACCAAAATTATTTAATTACCTTTATGTCTTCACACAAAAAAATCTTAATAACAAAAACAACAGGAAGAAAAACTATGCTGTTACCTTTTAGCACAGTATTTTACTAGCAGGGCACTAAACCCTGTATGATAGCTAACTTTTAGAGTAAGACTGTAAGGGGATAGTATCTGGTTTTAAATTACCCTATGGTTTATGGAGCAGCTCTAATTTATGGGAGTATGAAACTTGAATTACTGCTTGTTTTCTAGCTGGAGACTGACCAGGATAGGTTCCTGAATGACTTGAGAAGAGATGTCCAGAAAGAAGTGGGATTTGATGCTGTAATGAGAGTCCGCACAAGCACAGGTGGGTATTAGCACATACAAGTCTTAATAAATTGACCATTTCAAGCATGTCCTTAGGGAAGTACAGATTTTTCTCCTAATTTAAAACATCTTGAGACTAGGCTATACAAAAAGGTCGGCTAAAGCTCTGAAATTCTAATGCTTTGTCAAAGTTGAGCAAAAACCCCTAGTGAAAGCTTTCAAGATAACTTAGTGTTACAAATGACAGGATTTTTCAGGGCTTCAAAGCACGTCTCCTTTGTTATTCTGTTGAGAATTGTTTTTCATGTTGGTTTTGTTTGGTTTTGTTGCTTTTTCTTTTTAAGGTATTCGAGCAACTGACTTCTTTGGAGCTTTCTATATGAGCAACACCACTGATGTAGAGATGGCAGGTTTGGACTGTGATAAAACAATCACAGTGGAATTCAAGCACGATGACAAACTGAGTGAAGACAGTGGTGCACTCCTTCAGGTGAGGGCGGAGGCTTTCTAGGAGAAAGAAGTGTTGACAATTTAGAATTGTCAACAAAACTGTATCAAGGCAGAACCAAATCTCAGCTGGGAGCGTGCCAGTTGCAGAAGAGGATGAGATTGCTTGAACTGAGTCTCAATTAGACTCTCCTTCAAGAAATTGTTCATTCCTTCTTTCTGCCCCTTACAGCCTTAACCTTTCAGCATGCTTGTTCTCAGTGTGACCTGAACTGCTTCAAACTACAATTTTCTAAGACCAGTTCCCTTAATACAAAATGCTAACACTGCTGTTTGTTATCTTATATTGACCCTGATTCTTAGCATATGCTTTTAGTTTATTGTGCAGGTCTTTTACATAATCTCATTTGTTTAGGCATCTGAGCCCTGTTTTTTAATGAACTATATTCCTGCCTTGCTTATTGTAGCAGGACCTAATTTTTCTATATCCTGGCATTTTTGTCTCCTACAGTGTGCTCTGTTATATACAAGTTGTGCAGGACAGCGACGACTCCGTATTCACAACCTGTCCTTAAACTGTTGCACACAGCTTGCTGACCTCTATCGAAACTGTGAGACAGACACACTCATCAATTACTTGGCTAAATATGGTAAGGGTAAATATGGTAACAAGAATTGCAACTTTTAACTGCTGTTAAAATGCCTGTTGTCATCCAATGACACATTTTTATTCTCCATGCATCAAGTGTCAGGTGGCAATCCTGATACTTCAGTCATTTATGGGAAAAAGCTTAAAGTTGTGATGATAGTATTGTTGCTTGGGACTAGAGGTACAGATAGAGCATGTGGGCTTTCATGCAGATTCTTGTCTAAATTTATTTTAATAGAGGTTTGTCTTGACAGTTGTCTAATCCTTGTATTTATTTTTGAACTGTTTTAGTTCTTTAACTGTTCTTTCATAAACAATAGTTGTTTAGATTTACTTTGTGGAAGTAGTGTTCACTTTCTTATCGTTTATGAGCAATCACCTGATAGCTGTCCATCTCTTTCCTCTTTCTATGCAGCGTATCGTGGAGTTCTGAGTAGTCCAGTAAAGACTGTACGAGATGCACTGATCAACCAGTGTGCCCAGATCCTAGCTTGCTATAGAAAGAACTGTGCTAGTCCCTCTTCTGCTGGCCAGGTAAACTCCAATGTTTTCACTTGAATCACAGGCTTGGCTATTAAAAGTAATGAGAGCTTCTTCCTACTTAGCCTATTCAAAATTGCTTTGTTCAGAAAAAACTTGCAAAGAAAAGACTCAGAAAGAGACTGCAAATAAAACTGTAGTTGAGAGTAGCTTTTTGGACATCTGTCTGGAGCCCAGGAAGCACTTCCTGCTCCAGGGAAAAGTTTTAAGTTACCTTTGCAAGTCCATGATATAATTAAACTGTCAACTTTCACTCCTCACAGCTGTACCACACTTTGTTGGTTCATGCAAGCCTCATTTTGTCAGGCATAAGCTTATTCAGCAAGACAGCTGACCATCTTCTGTCTGCTTGTGACTTGTAGCTGATCCTTCCTGAATGCATGAAGCTGCTTCCTGTGTACTTGAATTGTGTGTTGAAGAGTGACGTCCTTCAGCCTGGTTTAGAGATCACAACAGATGACCGTGCTTACATTCGTCAGTTAGTCACATCCATGGATGTGGCTGAAACAAATGTTTTCTTTTATCCTAGGCTTCTGCCCCTGGTGAGTAATTCAGTATGTTCTTGCCACTTCAGACTTGCTGTTTTCTTGACTTGCCATAAGGACTGGCATTTATATTTTATCAAGTGAAAGCGATTTGAGAAAGATTTGGGATCTGCCATCTGTTGGGGTACTTAATTCCACTCAGTGATAGATGTATTACTGCAACTTGTGAATTTGCTGGGGGATTTTTTTCCTGAGCTGTGAGCATATGACTAGTGGCAAAGAAGACACTTCTGACCCTTTCACAATCTTAAAAATCCTAAAGCTTCTTGTAACTTTATGTAGTAGTTGGAACTAGTAATTTTACAGATGCATTATGTTCTCTTTTGCTGACCAAGAGTCTCTGCTCTGCATCTATGTCACATTCAGTAAGAAAACTAAGCTAAGGAGCATGATACTTCAGTCACAGCTATTGCAGTCTTACAAGTCCTAGAAATGAGAAAACCATTTTGGTCTTAATGGCAGAAATTTTCAGGACATTGTAGGATATTCTTGTATTATAACCTTGATTTTTAATATTTTATTTCATTCTAAACCAGACCAAAGCAGATGTTGACAGTGACTCCTTGCCAGCAGCAATCCGGAACTCAGAAGAACGTCTTTCCAAGGGTGACATATACCTGCTGGAGAATGGGCTGAACATCTTTGTGTGGGTGGGAGTCAACGTTCAACAAGGCTTGATCCAGAACCTCTTTGGAGTGTCATCCTTCAGTCAGATTAGCAACAGCTTGGTGAGTTGGATGGCAGTACAGGTGCTAGCATCTGTGGGTGTTGTCCAAAACTTGAAAGAGTGGGAAAGCAAGCAGAGAAAACTGTTACATTTTTTCATACTAGGAACAAGAGAAGTGTAGGTGTGGGAAACTAGTGGAAATGCCCCTAGTCTGGGAATGTCAGGCATAGTCTTGCCCAGCTTTATTTGACAAGCCGCATCTCCAGTGGTGGTGAGGAGAACACTTGCTGTGTAAATGCAACAAGTAACTTACCTTTAATTCTGATATTCTGTTACATTCTCTTTTAACCAGTTGTGGTCAAAGAGATTGTATGTTAGTAAAAGTAGATATGTCTTATGTGATATGACAAAACTGCTGAGTTTTGTTTAGTGTTGCTCTACTTTATGTGACTAATGGGGATCGGGTATCTTGCATTCCAGAGTACTCTGCCTGTCTTGGAAAATCCCTTTTCAAAGAAAGTACGATCTATTATTGACATGCTTCAAATGCAGAGATCCCGCTACATGAAGGTAAAAATATTGTCCCCCATTCATAGCTTTAAAACCCCTTCCATTTTAGCAGAGCAGGTGAAGCCTGGCAGTGCTGCAGTGCTGAACTTACTCTTCCTGATTTCATAAATATAATCCAAACATAAGTTTTTACAAGGATCTGGGGAAAAAAAAAAAGAAAAACCAAACCAAAGCCAGTTAAAAGTTACTAGTTTTGGAGTTCTGTGCTTTCCATAGTTCTAAAGCTAATTTTTTTCAGACCTGTTATAACATAGCATTGCACAAACCACATACATGATGTCTTCTTTCTATTTGGAAAGGACTGAGACTATAACCCAGTTTAGTTATAGAAGTCAAAGCACACAAGCCATATACACTGTGATTCTGATTATCTGTCTTTGGATTTATGAGCTCCTTGGAATTCTGCTCATGTTTATCAAGAACATTAATTCTGCTAACTACTCACTGTTGGTTTTGTTCTTGATTTTTTTTGTAGTTAATAATTGTGAAGCAAGAAGATAAGCTGGAAATGCTGTTCAAACACTTTCTAGTGGAGGACAAGAGCCTGAGTGGGGGGGCTTCATATGTGGACTTCCTGTGTCACATGCACAAGGAGATTCGGCAGCTACTGAGCTAGAGGAGGGAGTGGTGCTGGAGCTCGGCAGTGACATTTCAGTCTCCGCTAATGACCTGATCAGACGGTCCAGCGCCCTCAAAAAGGACAGCATAGAAATCTGTACAATTCCATAATTTTTAATACACATTGCATAAGCAGAAATCCTTTCAACCTCTCCCAGTCCTGTATGAGAGATGACAAATTTTCCTGGTGAGGGATAAAAAGAAGCAAAAGGCCTTTGATACCAGGTCTTTTACTTGCATCTAAATTGTTTCCTGTGCTTGGCAGGAGTTCACCCCCCTCCCCCCCCATGCTCGCTAATCCTGTCGTAATGAATGTAGGTTTTTTCGGTTCACTGTACATGATTCAACATTGGGTGAAAAAGCGATAACTCTTCAAAACTTCTGGTAGTTGCTGTGTGTTTGTATGGGCGCGTGTGCATGCTGTGAGCGTGAAAAGGATGCGGGTGGGGAGGATGAGAGGCAGGTCAGGTGATGGGAGCCGGAGCAGCCAACCATTTTGTGTCTCTTCTTAAGAGGGAAACATGAAGTTGCAGAGCACAGATATATCATGTGGCTGAACCGGAAAGCCATGAAAAAGGAAATGAGCAACATTTCCCAGGAGGCAACAGGGCAAATTTCTTTCCACAATGTTCCCCATACTGCAAGTTGCTGTGCCGATCTGTAATGGAGTAGTGGTTCAGTGAGCAACAATCAAAAGCTTCTGAACAGCGTAGGGGTAGAGCTGGTGCTTCCTGTTGGTGTGTGTGGTGACTCCTTTCCTTCTCATTGCACAGCTCTGTAATGTGCTACTCAGTCCATGTTCCATGGCCTCTCCTCCAGAGCTTACCTGCCTATTCAGATGGTGGTGGGAACAAAAGCCTCTTATTTGTAAGCAGAAAATGCTTTTAACAGGGTGATGTGGGGCAGTGTAGGAACTGGATGATAAGGAAGTGGCCATTTTCAACCATATTATTGTAAATCATAGCAAACAAGTAGGAATTTTATTTATACTGATGCAAGTTTGAAACTGCTTTGTACCCTGGAATACAAGGAAGGAGATAAAACCCCCTGAGACTTAGACTGTACTGCAGTAGGTATTACAAGTATCTGATTACGGTTATTGAAAGCATCTGGGCTGTAGTGAAGAGTTTCATTACTGGATGTTTATACCCTCCCCCATTCTATCTACTGATCAGTTTGCACAAAACCTTTTTATAAGCCTGTTTGTTAAACTAAAATACCTCATACAGATTAATCCATCCACTTTGGCCACTCTGCTGCTCCATCCTGCAAGGGTGGAAGAGAAGAATTCTGCAATGAGGGAGCGGGTGTAAATCAAATTCAGAATTATAAGGGCTTTGTTTATTCATTTAGAAAGAGGGCTTGTATATTTTGGCTTGAACGCTTCACAAGCATTCTTACAATACCTAGGAGTTTGAGCTACAAATAGCACTAAAAATGGAAGGAAGAATGTGGGTGGATTAGAGAACATATTATCTGGGGTTGCTTTATCAGAGGAAAGTTCTCGTTAAGATGAGAAAAATACCTGCCTGTGGTTTTAGTTCCGTATCCTTGTAGCATGTGTATGAATCCATTTTATTTCTAATGCTGCTAGTTTGTCTTCCCTCCCATCACTACACAGGAAGGGGAATATGAAATTTGGAATGGAGAAACTCTTTCAAGATGTAGTTGACAGAACCTTCAGCGTTTTTGTATGAATGTGGCTGACTTTTTACTCCACGTACTGCCTCCAACCAAAATATCTAGAGGATTTTTAACCAGAGGGGGAAAAAGAACTTCCCAGGAATATAAGGCGCAGCAACCACAGACTTCCACAAATACTAATTTCTAGTATTAATACTGGGGGGCGTGGGGGTGGAAATGAAATGATAAATGAACCTTTCATTTTCTTCACTTGTTTTTCCAATGCATCTTTTAATTTGTAAAGAAATAAAAATATATTAAGATGTATTTTATGTCATTGTTAGTAAATAAACACTGCTTATTTTTCCAAACCCTGTATTTTGCGGGAGGGAGGAAGTGGGAAGGGCTGAAGTCCAGCTGATGGATCCTTTATAGTTGATCGTTTGCTGACCAAGGTCAGGTTTTTTCTTATTTGCACTGTAAGAAACTCAGCAAGAGTCAGCAGACAGAAGGTGCTGCTTAATCTCAGTGTTATTTTGCTTAGATGTGACTGGGTTTTAACTTTCTGTCCATTCTGAGCTTTCATTTTGCAAAGAGATTTCCCTTTTCTCTAACACAGCTTGAGTTTAACTGGGGGCTTTTTAGTCTACTTTGGGAGGTATTACTATTATCTTGTGTGTGTTGGAGAGCTAGAGCTCCTGTTTCAGACTTACTTACAGCAGGGAAGTTGGGTGGGGGTTGGAGTTTGGTTTGAGGTGGTTTTTTTTTTTCATTTGTGGGTTTGGGGTTTTTTTTTTGTTTGTTTGGTGTCTTTTTGGGGAGGATGGTGGCTGCTAATTGCCAAAATAATGTTCTGTAACTTGACTGTACCGTACCATTTGCTGATACCCTTACAACAATCTCTATGAAAGCACAAGACAATCATTACTAAGTCTCCAAAAATACATAAAACCATACAATAGTCAGGGTTGGAAAGGACCTTAAGATCATCAAGTTCCAACCCTCCTGCCATGGGCAGGGACACCTCACACTAAACCATGTCACCCAAGGCTCTGTCCAACCTGGCCCTGAACACTGCCAGGGATGGAGCACTCACAACTTCCTTGGGCAACCCATTCCAGTGCTTCACCGCCCTAATAGGAAAGAATTTCTTCCTTATATCCAATCTAAACCTCCCCTGTTTAAGTTTGAACCCATTACCCCTTGTCCTGTCACTACAGTCCCTAATGAAGAGCCCCTCCCCAGATACTGGAAGGCTGCTATGAGGTCTCCATGCAGCCTTCTCTTCTCCAGGCTGAACAGCCCCAGCTCTCTCAGCCTGTCTTCGTATGGGTGCTCCAGTCCCCTGATCATCCTCGTGGCCCTCCTCCTGACTTGTTCCAACAGTTCCATGTCCTAATAGTTTGCTGTAGCATATTCTTGATGGTTTTCTCCTACAAGGATGTACATTATGTCCAGAATTTGCTACTGAACTGATTGATGATGGTCCTGTGCATCTTGTACGTTAATTTTATGGAGTAAACTGTGCTTATGGGCATTTTTGTGGCAGCACCCCTTCTGAGGGATGTGAAAATTGCCTTGCAGAGCCTATGTCTGTTAGCATACTGTTGGGATGTAAGTGAAGAAGCTGGTGGGGATGGCATGGGGGTGGTGCCTATGCACTGAGTGGGGTGTGCATCTGGATCATGCTTGAGCAGTGGAAAGACCTAACTTTTCAAAGGAAAGCAAAAACATTCCCGTTTTAAGCTATTCCTTACACAGCTAGAGAATACTTTGCTTGTGTTCATACTGATGTCCTGTTATGAATTATCAGTCAAGTACTGTGCTTGGGCTTATGTTACCCCTCAAGGAATGAATCTGAAGCTTTTAGCAATTCCATAACCGAGTGGTAATTCTAGTATGCTTCTGCTAGATTTTTATAGTGTATCCTAAACTCAGTTTTGCAGATTACCAATTTCCTATTTACAGAATATTTTAATACCAAAGCAGCTTATTGAAGGTTGGCACAGAAGAACAGCTTCAAGAGTGCATTAAACCTAGTGGTAGATAGATGAAAGGTAGCACCTGAAGGCATTCCCTCCCTCGGCATACTCTTCTTGCACCATCGAAAGGCCAGTTTTGTGCTGAAGATGCCTCATTGCGGGTGGATTTGCTCTCGGAAGGCTCTGCCTCAGTGAAATCGCCCGGGTGTCTCCCTGTAGGTGCGTTAGAGGCAGCTGCAAGTACCGCTCCCCCTCTCCCGCAGCGCTGACAGCCCTACGCAGCTTGCCGCACGCCTCGCCACCCGCTCTCAGCTTGTGCGGAGGGCAGAGCCTGCGGAGTCGGCCCTGTCCCGCCCACGGGGCCCCTCCTCGGCCTCGCCCAGGCTCTTGCGCCCCTTGCGGCCGCTGACGGAGCGCCTCCCGAGGGCGGGGCCCTTGCTGCCGCTTCCTGTAGCGGGGCGAGCGGTGTCGGCCCGGGGCGGCGGGCATGGGCGGTGGCAGGCCGGGCCGCGCTCCGCGGCGGGGGCCCCCTTGCCTCTGGGTGACGCTGGCGTTGGCCTGGGGCGCGGAGGCCGCGCTCGCCACAGAGGGGTCTGGGGCGGCGGCGGGGGAGGAGGAGGCGGCTGTACCGGCTGCGCCGTGCGGGGCGGAGGGGTGGGCGCAGGATGCTGTCCCGCCGGGCGCGGCCTTCGTGGCCGCCGCGTCCTACCGCGGCCCCGGCAACAACGACACGCGGAGCAACAAGGTGCTGCCCATCCTCCTGTGGTGGAGCGGGAGCCTCTTCCCGCACTTCCCCGGCGACACGGAGCGCATCGACTGCCCGAGGGGCTCCTGCCTCGTCACCCGCAGCCGGCGGGTGGCCCGACACCGCCGCACCAAGGCCATCATCTTCTATGGCACTGACTTCAGGGCCTACGAGGCGCCGCTGCCCCGCCTGCCCCACCAGACCTGGGCGCTCTTCCACGAGGAGTCCCCCATGAACAACTACGTCCTCTCGCACTCGCCGGGCATCCAGCTCTTCAACTACACAGCCACGTTCCGCCGGGAGTCGGACTACCCCCTCACGCTGCAGTGGCTGCCCGGCGTGGGGTACCTGCGGGGCCCGGCGGTGCCCCTGGCCGAGAAGGACGCGTGGCGGCAGAAGGGCTATGCCCCGGTGCTGTACATGCAGTCCCACTGCGATGTCCCGTCGGACCGGGACCGCTACGTGCGGGAGCTCATGAAGTACATCCAGGTAGGCAGGATGCGAGGGCACGCTGTGGTGAGGGGTTGCTGTAGGAGGTGGGTCCGCCCGGCTGCCCCCCTCCCTCCCTCCTTCCTTCCATCTCCTCTTCTTAATGGGGTTTATTTGTCTTTGCTTTTAGCCAAGGCACGAATCGTAACGGGGATGCATGCCGACTACAAGCCGGACAGAAAAACTAGTTGTATTCCTTCCCAAAGCGTGATCTAGACTACACCACATGCAGTAGGTAGGCCTGACGGTAGCTGTTAGTTGTGGAGTTGGCCAGACTTGGGATCAGTCACAGGTTGGGCTAAGACTGAATGGATTAGTGGACCAAGTGCCAGGAGTTACTGAAATCTCTGAACCTTTAAGTTAGCCTATATGAAGGCTGGCTGTTTGCAAGCCTTGCTCCCATTTGAAAGTGAAAAGACAGATGTTTTGAGTATCTGCTGCTTGAGAAGTGTTGCAGGACCGTGTTGTTTCCATGGTGGTTTGTATTGCTCGGGCACAGCTAACAGAGTAGCTTCATAAACTGTCAAGCAAAAAAAATAACAGCCCTTTAATGCTTTTCTCAAAAATTCTGAAGGACAGTAGATTACAATTTCAGTGCTTATCTAAAACAGCTTTTTCCTTGCCGTTTCTGCTGTTTCTATTGGTCGTGATTCATTCATTGTGCAAGTTTATCATGTACTCAGTAGTGCAGCAAACACAAAAGAACGTTTAAAATACGACTGTATTGTCAAAGGCAGATTCCAGATTGAGTGTATGGGTTTTCAGTTTTAGACAGTATCCTTTTAGTTCCCTGCCTCAGCTTTCCTCCCTCTGACAAATGAGACATTTTTGCCAGCCTGCGGAGACTGGCAGGAGCTGTGTGTAGTAACTGTTTGGAAAAGTGCTGCATCTCTGTTAAGTAGGTTACTGCTAAATTAACTCAGAGGGAGCTGAGCGCCCATCCTTACCTCTGAGTTCCTGATGTAGCCACTAATAAATAAGTTTTTGAGTAACATCTTCCTTTCTGCACACTCCCCCTGCCCCTCAATCTGTAGCATCGTTTATGCTGCTTTTGAAACTGAGCCCTCAGTTTCTTTTAAAGTTGTTAGAACTGGGACTACAGGAATAGTCACAAGGGAAAGAACTGGGAGTGAAAGTGAAGCTAAACTAAAGAAGCTAGGAACTGATCAAAGTTAGGAATTGTACAAGAAATACAAGCTCTGACAGCAAGCTCCAGGCAAATAAGTCACTTTGTAAAGATGCTGGTTGTTATTTTAGGTTGACTCCTATGGGAAATGCCTGCATAACCGTGAGCTCCCCAGTGAACGACTGAGAGACACTTCTACAGCAACCACAGAAGATTCTGAGTTTATGACTTTTATCGCCAGGTACAAGTTCCATCTGGCCTTGGAGAATGCCATATGCGATGACTACATGACAGAGAAGCTGTGGCGTCCAATGCACCTGGGGGCTGTCCCAGTATACCGAGGTTCCCCAGCTGTGCGGGACTGGATGCCAAACAACCTCTCCATTATTCTGATAGATGACTTTGACAGCCCTCAAGAGCTGGCAAAGTATCTTGACTTCCTGGACAAGAATGGAGAGGAATATTTGAAGTATCTAGAGTATAAAAACCATGGTGGAATCAAAAACCAGTTCTTGCTAGAGAGCTTGGAGAGGCGGGAGTGGGGGGTGAATGACATGACTCTGCCCAATTACCTGAATGGCTTCGAGTGTTTCATCTGTGACAGGGAGAACACCCGGGTCAAAGAGGAACAGGAACACAGAAAGTCTCATGGGAAAATTCCAGCTCCCAGACCTCGCATAGCTCAGTTCAAGCATATGGGCTGCCCTATGCCCACCCCTGGGTTTGGAAGCATTGAAGACCTTTCTGGAGGAGACAGGTAATGTACCAAGACTGTGCCTTTTGAAGGAAAAAAGAAGCTTCAAATAATAGTAGCCATAACTGTTTATAATGCTTTGTACTTAAAGGATCTCTTAATATATCTGCAGTTATACTTTATATCTTATGGGTAGTATGGTAGTTCTGCTAATTTTGTGTCACACTGAGGCTGAAGAGGAAGCTTAGCTGGTGGTATGTTAGCAGTTGAATAAGGAGCTTGAGATACCCGTGATACTCTGTTAAAATGCTCTGTGGCCTTGGGCAGTGTGTTTATCCTTTGACTGTATTAGCCTCTTTGTTTGAAAGAAGGATGGTTTTTGGTACAATAATGATAAAGCACTTCATAGCGCTTAGGTGGAAGAAGCTCTGTGCCTCCTTACAAAGTACTACATTAAGAATGGGGTTGGCACTTTTCAGTGCAGGCATGTTTAACTCCTCTTGACTTCAGAGCAGAAGTTAGGCTCACCAAGAATACTTTACAAAACTTTTTGTTGGTTTGTGTGACAAAATTCTGGCTTGTGTTTGAAGGACACCATCTCATTTATTTAGGAAAGGGAATTAGCAGCTTCTCAGCCCCTTTGCACATGGGGATTGCTGGTGTTGCTGGAATGTCCCAGGCCCATAGCCCCATGTTAGCCATCTCTAGTGTGAGCTGCACAGAAGTCTGTCAGGAGGGAACTACCCACACTAACCCTCAGGCAACCACTTTTGACTGGCAGAATAGAGGTTTGTTTGCATGGTCTACTTAGTATTTATACATGCCTTGGCACAAAGCAAGTCAGTGTTTGGGTTCCCAAACCTTGAGTTTTTCCACTAACAGTGGTTGTTTGCAGTTGCTAGAAGGAAGGGTTCTTGCAGTTCATGAACAATGTGTGCACCTTTTGTAGTGTAATCTAGTGTAACATGTTTGGATCCATCAGGCTTGTAATTTTTCTTTGCATAGCTTGCAACAATCTCTGTCTTTTTAGGCATTTGCTCAAGTGCGTACAGTTCACTTTCTGAAAGCCATCAGGCAGCCTTTATAAACATAAACCCTCAGCCACAGCAGATCTTGCCTATGTTCATAGCTAACACCAAAGATTTCAATGTTCTGATGTCAGTCCCACTGTAGTACTACATTGATGACTTTTTGGAAGTACTGGTAAGGTCTCATGCACTGTCCAGAAGGAGGCTGTCAGTATACTCTATCTCAGTTTATATCAGTTTACAGCCTTGTTACTAATTTCCTGGACTAAGGAATTGAATGCTTGGGAGTGTTGAAGTGTTAGAAGGAACAGTGTGTTGAAAATGAATCCATCATTTCAAGTATGCTAACCTAAAACTAAGAAAGTTTTTGTTACGTTACCCATCCACAAAAAATACGAAGAATTTTCTAAGTGTGGGGACCTACTTTGTCCAATAATGGTCAACTGAAACTTTTTCTCAGTCTTCGTAACCAAATGTGGCTTTAGCTTGTAACATTATGCAGTGTCCCACCCACTCTTTGTAACCGTTCTCTACTTTTTCATGGCTGGCCTTTTGCTGGAGCAGCAGATGGCAGTAGAGAAGTACTTTTGAAGGCACCACATGGGTGCCTATGCCACTTACTTACAAGCTCAGGTACTCCCATCGTTTGTGCGTTGGTTATCAGCAAGGAGTTTTAAACAGTCACTCCATAATCCAAGCCACCGTTGCATCACACGGAAGTTTCCATATCTCATTGAACCACACTATGTTACTTTTCCCATGTTTGTAGACATGAGTCTGGAAAAATTGTACCAGGGAAGCTTTTCCATTGCCTGCTGTCTACTTGAGAAAGATACCTTGACATAACACAAATGAGAGAAGTAGTCCAGGAGATCATGAATGGGAATTGTTGAAAGCTGCAGTGATACAGTCTCTGCTGTGAAAAGTTTGAGAATGTCTGCATTGAAGAAGAAAGAGCCTATATTTGACCATCTAGTTTGGAGATACAGAGTTAGGGTTGAAGGATATAATGATTTTTTGTCTCTGCCATGTATAACCAGAGTTTGCAATGAGTAGCTGTCAGTACCTGCCATTCCCTAATTGTGAAATGGTTTATTGTGGGGGGAGGAAGAGAAGAAACGAAAAACTTGATTCTTAGGCTGTTACATGCATACTAGCCATGGAAGGCGACACTCAAAATCATGTAAGGACTCTGTGCTAGATTTTATGTTAATAGGAGGTTTTATTATCCACAATTAATAATTGAGTGCCTTTGGTTAACTCTGTAGTCACATGCTGATATTTCAAGAATGTTGTAAAGCTAATAATGAACTTGCATTTTCTGTAGAGAATTTTCACAGCAAGTTTCTTTAAATGATTTCCAGTGCACTGGCACAGTAGCAGCATACATCGTTATGACCATCTCTGCCCTTGTTTTCCTCTTAGGTGAAAGAAAAGAAGTGGCTTCAGTGTTACTTCAGCTGCAGAGTAATCTGAGGGGGTTTAGTGGTTTATGGTTGTGTCTCTTTTTTTTGTTTCAGTTGGAAAGAGATGTGGCTGCAGGATTATTGGCAAAGCCTTGATCAGGGCGAGGCCCTCACTGCTATGATTCATCGCAATGAGACACATCAGGGAAGATTTTGGGACTATATGCATGAGATTTTTCTCAAGAGGACGAGGCAGCACTGACCCATCTTTGTAAGAGATTGATTTGAAAATTGCAGTGGAAGTTGTGACTGTAAATGTTTGCCTTGAAATAGAAGAAAAACTATCACAGAGACTATTTTTTGTGGTGCATGAAGTAAGTTTCTGTTATGATTGGATTTCAGCAGTGGAGATCTTAGCAACAGCTTTGATTTGCTCAGTGGCATGAAGTCACTCCTGAATTGCAGATGTCAACATGTGGGGCAAAAAAGGAATTTACTCTCCTTTTGTATTTGTATCGTTTCTTTGTGGCTTACATGACTCCAGAGGAACACCTCTTCAAACTCTTGCTAAAATGTCCAAAGTTATTTCAGGGATTTTTTTAACGTCCAAAATATTAAGCATTTTTATAACCATTTTATCAGTCACTTTTTCTCTTCATTAAGGTGTACTTTTAGCTGCTATTAACAAATAGCTTTTTCAGTGAAGGACTTAAAAAAGACAAATGTCTGTGGAGAGCAATTGTGCCTTATGAAATTGCAGCAATAAAGTCTCTTCTTTCCAAGTAAGCATGCCTCAAATACTCCTGCTTTTTAGGGTAACTGAATACTTATGGGCAGGTCACTTACTCTCTGCCTAATTTTTCTCTTACAAACTTACCAGGTGACACATACAGTGGGGTGAGAGATTAAATTATTTAATTTACAACATTCAACAACGTATTTCACACAAGGACGTGTATTACCTGGTATTGTGACTTCTTATTTATTACCTCCTTAATGCTAGCAATTCAGAGACCTTTGATCTGTCCTTTTTGAGTATCTGCAGCTTTGTGCAAAGACAAACACATTCAACAATGATGCCTTTCCTAGCAGTCTTTCTGTGCTGAAGTGGATGACCAGAATCAGGTGCCCTGAGATGTTTTTGTATCTTTACCAAGTCTTAACACAGTATGATCCTGGTCTCTTGACTAGTGTTCCTTAGAGTAAGAGATGATATGTGAATACATCTTCCTTGTGCGTGGCCTGTATCTCTTAGAGATACAAGTCTGCCGTTCCCTGTCATGTTGGATACCCTTCTGAAACAATTGATCTTTGCATTTAAGGACTAATTGGAGACCAGTTCACAGTGTCATGGGTTTAAAAAGCACAGGCAAATATGGCCACACTGCAGTCATGTCTCTAATGGTGCAATTGTGTTTTGTTTCTCCATTTCTCCTCCCTCTTCAGAAGTAACTACTGACTAGAGTTTATCCATGCTTAAGATAGAATGTTGGTAATGCAAACCTAGAGCCTGTGGGGTAGTTTCATTTTGCAGGGCAGTTCACACGTTGCTCTGGGAAGTCTGAAGCCTGTTAGTGAAGGTTAGGAACAGAAGCAAATCCACATTCTGTCCCTGATTAAGTCACTATTGCTTAGCTGTGGATAGATCGCTTAATCTCTTTTTTTTTTTTACCCCTCAAATTCCCAGTGATAATGTTATAGATACAATATTTTAGGTGTTACATCCATATAGGTCATAATGTGCATCTCAGTGTTTGTCTTTCAGGTAATACAACAATACTGTCATGTTAGAATCACAGCATTTTGACAGGGGAGACTTCAGACCCATAGCTGTCGCTGGATTCTTGTCAACGTATAAAATGCGTATGCTATACAATCTCATCCAATGTTTCATTAGGAGAAAAATTACTTTTTAATCTCTCTTCTGTAATAATAGTAACAAATTGTTCTTCAGCTAAAATGCATTCATCAGTTTAAATTCCTTTTTTCTTTATTCCATTTACCCAAGAGCTATGAATACTGAAGGGAATGTATCTGAATTAATTGTTAAAGTGGATTACTCAGATCTGGTTAAGATTTCAGATATGTGTATTCAGGATGGAAGTGGCCACAATATGCTTGAGAAGTAAATGAAGATAAAACAAATCAAGGCTATTTTAGTATTGAATGTCCACTTCTACTGAGCAGTTTAATTCTATTTAAATACATTGCTTGAATTAATGCCTCCAGTTACTTCAGATTCTCTTGATTCATTTTATGATCTTAGTTGTCCTTTAGTTGTCTTTCTGCTAATTCTAGTGAATATGTGAATGCAGACAAGGAGAAAGGTCACTGCAGCAACTATTAATATTTTGGAAAAAAGCTAATGATTTCTGCTCTGGACTGCTAACTTGATTTCTCACTTCACTGCTTGAAATCCAAACCAGCTAGGTAGTGGCTGAATGTTGTCACTCATGTCGTGACTGCCTTCTGGATTACATGATACTCAGAATGAACAGTGTACACAATAGCCTCCTTAATTAAATTCGTACAGTGCAGGGGCCCCATAGTCGTAAAAACACACAATTGAGACTAATCATGAGTTTTAGCAAAGACAAGATCATCTCTGTAAACCTTCTAGGTAGGATTCTACTAACTGGGGTAGGTCACTTCACTGTTTGTCTTTCATTTTGCCTGTTTACTGTGTGAGGGAGGATTTCAAAGCTGTCAGGATAGCTTTATTCAGTAGCATTAATGTTCTAAAAATAGGTATCTCCTTACTACTGCTCATATGAAACACTAATAGATACTACTGATACTATGTCTCAGAATTGCCTCTACCAGCTAAGTTTATGCCTTCTGAGAAGTGAGAGAGGAGAAACAAATGGCTGGCAGAAGGTTAAAAATCTAGCTATCCGGTTCATTATATTGGAGAAGCTGAAGTTCTCATTCTCCTGACAAAACTGTGATACCAGGTGCTGCCTAATTTTCAGTAAGAAGCTGGGTATTTTATATCCTGAATTAGTACTCTGTGTTTTCTGTCCTTTAGCAAGGACTGCAATTTCTAGGAAACACGTAACCTCACTGAAGATACTGATTTGATACCTGACATTGATAATTTCTACAACTGAAAAATGGTTGTCTTTTCTTATTTCTGTCACTGTAGTAATTTTCAGACTGAAGGATCTCTGGGTACTCTGTAGAATGAAAGCCAAACAACAGTAGGATGTGTATGTTTAGAGGGAAAAGGAGAATGAGATTCTTTTCCTGGAAATGGCCTGAAAAGTACAGCAGCTGGAAAATCACAGCAAAAAAGCCCACCTTGGCAAAGGGTGGTTTTAACAGGTGTGGAAGAGTAAGTAACTCCTAAAAGACTGGGAACAGGATAAATTGAATTGAAGCACAGCCAACCAGGGACATCACTGTTTAGACAGGCTTTGCCATGCTGGACAAGCAGCCATCTGCCTCCCTTACCATCCTTTCATATGCACTTTTCAGCCATTGTCCCAAGAGAGCCACTCCCTTAATGATTTATTGTCATCAATTTGGTTGGATTTAATTAAGATTGTTGATGGATCTCCAGGTGCTTTCTGAGAAGTTGTATTAATGGGAAACATACAGGGTGGCAGGTTCCTTCATTCTACCCAGGGACCTCTACTGACAGGCTGAAATTAATCAGAGACAAAATCCTTTTAGTGATATGACCAGCTGAGCCAAAGCCTATGTCAGGCTTTAACAATCTCATGATTCAGTATTTTGGAGCTGGCACTGACAGATATATGACCCTGCAGGGGGACTAGGGAGGGTGGAGAAGAATGGAGCTGCAGGATTTGTTCCAGAGCTCTGACATGACTGGCATCTTAATTTGTATGCTGTTACGTACATTCTTTCTTGCAGAAAAGCCCCATGTAATGCTGAAGTGTCTCAGCTAAAGATGATTCTGGGGACTTTGGAATGAATCAGAGCAGATTGTGATACATTGTGGCATCTCTGAGCAAATAAGGAGGCTTCAGGTAATTTGCAGTGGAATTGGGCTGGATTTGAGTAGATCTGAGAGTTAGGGATTAGGGGTGGCAGCTCAGAGCTAGTCAGGTAGACAGAATAATGTAGGGTGGCTGATCTGATTGAGATAGCTGAGGATAAGGTAGGCTAGCATTGGGGCTTGGGGGTGACATCAGAAGAGCAATTGCAGCTGTCACAGTGCTATGAATATAAATGAATGCATTTGTGCTATTAAGTGCATGAAGTGCTAATACTGTTCAAACACAATAGCTCAGCAGACAGGAGTAAGTCTGAAACCTCTTAAAGACGTATTTCAGACAACAGTCTCATTTTAACTGTTTACTTTATTACAGCATTGTTAGCATTGTATTTAATTGTGTCATAACATCATAATTGGCCCTTATACCAGTTGTAATACAGGTTCTTTCAAATTTAATACTAATAGTTTATCTCTCTGGTTCATTTTGGTTTTGACCAGATGAAACAAAGGCTACAATTCAGCTTTAAGTATGCTGATGCAAGTAAAGAAATTCTAAATGCAGTTAGAATTGTACATGTTTTTTGTAGTTGTACATTCAGGATTCACAATGAAACATCTGTAGGGTTCACTGCTCTGTGTGTTGAGGGACTGGGTTCCTGATTGTACCTATAAAGTCGGCACTTCTGTCTCATCCATTAGTGTCTCTGTGCTATCAGTTATATAAAATACAAGGTTATTGGAAAGACCTGGATATACAGTAACATGTCTTCTGCCGTTCCACATTCTGCATGGTGTGTGCAGACCCCATCATATACCTTATTGTGTCTGCTTGGGAATATCTTAGACTGGTGCTCCAATCCCAGGCTCAGTGCCAAAAAAAGAATTTCTAATGCAGACAGCAGTAACGGACAGGAAGCTACTACAATTCTCCTTGTGTTCCTTGCCTTTCCCAGCTGCCCCTCCTCTTCCCCCTTCTTTCTTGGAATTACTTAAAAGAGAGATCAGCTTTTGAAGGTGAATGTGCCTGAAGGTGTTGCTGCCATTAGCTAATGTAATTTGGAAAAAGGAAGGTTGATTTATGGGGAGTACAGTTCAGTTTCTTTTACGTCCCAGTATTTTCACCTTTCCTAGCTATTGTTCTTGGACTTTAAGAGAATACCAGTTTAAAAATAACATAAAAATAATTCTAGAATCAAACATACCAGCATATATTGTCTGCACATGCAGTAAGTTCTAGTAACAATACTGAGACTATTGTGCTGATGTTTAGCTCAATGTAACAGAACTCCCAATGTATTGTTGCCTTCCTTGACTAGGCAGAGGCAAGGGGAGTGCCTTGGGGTTTCTGTCTCTATCTAGGAAGTTGACTATATTTTCATCCAAAGCAGTGTCCTGTGCAGAAAAATTTGTTCCCAGCATCTTTGCTTTGGCCAGCTGTACATGGTTAGAGGCCAAACTTGTAACTCTTCCTGTGGAAGAAAACGATACTTTGCATGCCCTCCAGTGCTCCCTGGACACTGTTAGTGCCTGAAGGAGCCTCAGTATGGTGGTAAGATGGGTTGTTCAGTGACTGCTACGTGACAAGTGTCAGAGTATTTTAAGTCCCCAGTGTCCAATGTCTGATTCCTCAATTACCTACATCATGCCTTCTCCTTCATCCTGTACAGTAATCTGTGCCCCAGCCCTTGAAATGTTGCCATGCCTTCTGTATTATCTACCTCCATAAACTGGGGGTATATCAGCTCCATATCCAGCCAGATTCCAGCTAGAACTCCAGGAGAGTTGAGGACTTCCAGAGATTTAAATCCTACCTATGGAAAAACTTCCAGGAATGAGGGGATTCTCCGATACTGAGTATGAGGCTGTGAGAACACCACTACCGTTTCAGAAGAAGCAGTTTCAGTATCTCGTTGTTAGATAGCATAAATATCACAGGGGAGATCCAGCTGTTAGTATGTAATGGAGATGAACAGCTGAGGGTGAAGTGATGCTGAGTTTCAAGCACCAAAAAAAGCTGTCAGCGTTGCAAAAGAATTCCGCAGGTTGCATTTGAATTACTTGCAGCAATCATAAGTTATTTTGCGGTGTTTAAGAGGCACGCATGTTCCCTCCTTTGGTTGGGTTTGATGCAGAAACAGTTCGGGAGTGTAGCCGTCAAAGTCACTCAGTCACACACAGGAGAAACTGTCTAAGACTCAGTTTGGAGTTTTATAAAGCAGCATTCTTTGTTGCAGCGCTGGGGGCAAAGGTGAGCGCTCCCGTTACATGCCGACAGCGGCTATACAGTTAGCATATTCATGCATACTCCTAGTTTCCTCAGGAACTAATTATAGTATGTGCCTTCTGGTTACGATGGGATGCGGAGGACAGACGGGGTTGCACCATAACCGGACCGAAGTGACGGCGTTTCCCGCAAGGCGGTGCCACGGAGCTGGGAGTGCGTCGGGTCGCGCATGCGCCGGGTGGGCGGTCGCGCTCGGCCTGTGGCAGGGAGCATGTCGGCCCCCGTGTACCCGGCCTGGGTCACCCGCTGGGTGTCCGGGCAGTGGCGGCAGAAGAAGCGGCCCCCGGTGCTCCGCCCGACCCGGCCGCTGGTGCTGGCCAACAAGGTGGCGAACCGCAAGGAGAAGGCTGGAGGTGAGTGCCTTGTGCCAGGCTGCTAAAGGAGCCCTTCCCGGAGAGAAACGGCCTGGCCTCCAGCCCCTGCGGGGTAGGGCTGCCGGCCGTGGCCCCGCGGTGTCCTGGGAGCTGAACCGCCGGGGAAGACCGCGGCGGTGTCGAGGCTGGGTCGAACTAAGTGCTCAGTGCTCTGCAGAGCAGCAGAGGGGAAGGTCTGATTTGTGCCATGGCATTAAAGATTGCTTTCTCACACAGCAGCCCCACGTTTGCATCTGGTGGTGCCCTTTATGTGACTCACACATGTAAATTACTTTGTTACAGCTCAACATAGCATTTCCTTTAAGAATTCGATCGGGTGTTAGATGACTGCAATGCTACTACTGATGCTTGTGCTCACAACATCTTAACACATCTTTGCTTTAGTGTTGTTTTTCCTCACCTGCCTCTATGCTGTCTTAAACTTCTCTCTGGAGATTTATGCCCTGTGGAGGCTTTTAGGATGGAATCCCGAAGACCTGAGACTTTGGGTTGTGTTTCACTTCTAGAAGCGACATGCATTACGGAGATGTCAGTAATGATGGCCTGCTGGAAACAGAATGATTTCAATGATGCAGCCTGTGCCGAGGAGATCCGGATGTTCTATGACTGCGTGGCAAAGGCAGAAGTAATTAAGGCCTCTTTTGTGTTCTTAAACGCTATTAGTAGGGTAGGAGGAAGCCCCCAGTCATGCCAACAGTAATAATGTTCTCCAAAGAATTTGATTTGTGTTCTAACCCATTTGAGCTGTAGGAGAGATACAGAACGATGTAGCTCAAACATGCAGCCCTTCCTTTTTTGAATGCAGAAGTTAAATTAAATTTGAATCAAAATAAGGACCTTAGGAAGGGACTAGGTGTTTGGTATATTCTAACTGAGGGTGAAACAGTAGTCCTATCCAGTCCTTTTTCTGTTATCAGATTCTTGAAGTTGAGCTTAGTTGCTGTTAGTTGACCCTAACCTGGCCTATTTCTTTTGATGTCTTGTGGCTTTTAATCTCTAAAGAGACCTCACCTGGAGTATTGTGTGCAGTTCTGGTGTCCTCAACACAAAAAGGACATGGAGCTGTTGGAACAAGTCCAGAGGAGGGCCATGAGGATGATCAGGGGACTGGAGCATCTCCCATACGAAGACAGGCTGGGAAAGTTGGGGCTGTTCAGCCTGGAGAAGAGAAGGCTGCGTGGAGACCTCATAGCAGCCTTCCAGTATCTGAAGGGGGCCTATAGGGATGCTGGGGAGGGACTCTTTATTAGCAGCTGTAGTGACAGAACAAGGGGTAACGGGTTCAAACTTAAACAGGGGAGGTTTAGATTTGATATAAGGAAGAAATTCCTTCCTGTGAGGGTGGTGAGGCACTGGGATGGGTTGCCCAAGGAAGTTGTGAGTGCTCCATCCCTGGCAGTGTTCAGGGACAGGTTGGATGAAGCCTTGTGTGGCATGGTTTAGTGTGAGGTGTCCCTGCTTATGGCAGGGGTTGGAACTGGATGATCTTAAGGTCCTTTCCAACCCTGACTATTCTGTGATTCTATGATTCAGCATTAAGGAAACAATAGCAGTCACTGCTCTTCTCCATGTTACATGATAGTTCTGAATGAGGGAAAGTACAACTTGGAGCTGTTAAGTAGAACAGTGATTTGTGTGGTAAGAGATGTGGATTATACTGAAATCTGGGAGATGCATAGCGTGGGTAAGTTTTCACAACTGCTCAGATTCATAAAACAAAGAAATAGCTGACTCAGGTACCAATCCAGTACCTGTATTATGTGGACAATGGGAGAAAGTGAGTTAGGTAAGTTAGGATTCCCAGACTCCAGTCTGTCATAAATATTTAAATAGTGTAGAGAGGGAGGTTGGAGACAAGGTGCTAGAGAAATAACCAGTGGTTTCAGTAATCCTCATGACAAATGGAATTTTCAGGGTGCATGAGGTAGTTACAGCTGTTCTTGATTCTCTGAAAATTAAGAGTTCTTTTAGGCTGTTTCTGACTATGAAGGCTAGATATTTTCTTGAAAAACAGATTTCACATTGTTTGGAAGTTAGAGGTTTCCAGCTCTATAATAAACTTGGTATCAGGTAAGTTTCACAAGCAGACTAAAGGTAAGTATATGTACTGAACTTGTCCTTAAAAGTGGTTTCAGGTTTCAGTTTATTTTTTTTTTCAGTAACAGTACTGTCATTTAATAGCTCTTTACTGTTGCTGTTTGACAGCAGAAAGGAAAAGCTGCCTACAGTTTATTTGGTGGATAGAATCAAACTGAGTAGCAGAAAGTGAAAAAAAAAATCTGAGTTGTTACTGAGTTTATAGTATCGTTAATAAGAATACAGAGGAATGTCTCAGAATCACAGAATGGTTTGGGTTGGAAGGGACCTTAAAGATCATATAGTTCTAACCCCCCTGCCACAAACAGGTGCATCTTCCACTAGACAAGGCTGCTCAAAGCTCCATCCAACCTGGCCTTGGACACTGCCAAGGATGGAGCAGCCACCACTTTTCTGGGCAAATATCATCCTTACAAGATGTCAGTCATTAATTACATCATTGAAAGGTCATCAGGCTTTTGAAAGCCTCATGATTAGTGAGTCAAGTCTTGTTGTAAATGTTCCTTGAAGAAATAGCATTCCTCTGAATGAAAAGTCCCAGCATGATCAGTATTAGTCTTTGAGGATGAGCATCAACTCTGCAAATAAAAAGAAGTAATATTTTGAGCTTTCCTTCTCTCTTTCAGAAGGAGCGCAAGAATCTAAACGAGGACACCTTGTCACCCCAAGGAAACATGCCTTCAAGCAAAGTAAACAAGCTCCTGAGGAGGTTTCCTCAGATCACACGTTATGTATAATGTGCTTTACTAAAGGAACTGCAGGCAAGCAATTACAATTGGAGACTTTGGTAAAAAGTAGACTGGATGTCAGGCAGTATCTTTCAGCACTGAGGTATGGATCTTGACCTCGCCTTTGTTTTTAGGGGAAAAAACACATGTCCTGTTCATCAGCTGACTTTGTGCATGAGGTTTTTGGGTCTTGCTGTCTTAGGGTTTCTGCAGGATGTTGTTAAACTAGCCAAGTGTGGAATTAGGTCCTCGCTGTGAAATTAAATCTTCTAGGAATACATGCAATGCCTTTTCTAACAGTTAGGGGGTGACTTTTTCTCATGCACAAGCTTCCTGCCTGACTTCTGAACTGCTGTCAAAAAGTGCTCAGGCCCAGATATTGAGCCAACTTGATAGTAATCTCACAACTCATACTCCTACGTGTATGTATACACAGTTTGGTTCCTCTTGAGATGTTTTTATTCCTGCTGCTCTACAAGAAGTCTGTAGAAAGAGGAAGAACTCCCCAGCAAAATACCTTGTTAATACACAGTACATTGGTAAGGATCATATGTAACTTTTTTAACATAGAGGCTTGTGATTTAGGCCCTCTGATTTGCAAGTGGGACAGGTATGGTGCCATGTCAGATCCATTGCATCTGTACCATAATAAAAGAATGCAAAACTGTCTTTCGGCCTGAGCGACTCATCATCTAGAACAAAACGTCTCATTGTTTGGGTGGAAAAGAATAAAAGTGGGAGAGACAACTCATGCACAGACTAATACTGAAACAGTGTAATCAGTTACTAGTTTTCAGTGGTTTGGGGGTGGGGGTGGTTGTTATTTCTTCGCTAGAGTACCACGAAACAGCAGGCAGGTCCCTGTTGTTTTAGGACTGGTACCTAATTGGTAAGAAAAATGCAGTACCTCAAAGAACTAATGATATAACAGTTTACATCACTAGTTCTCTGGGGTATAAATTAAAAGCAAAGAGGGAAGTCTGGCACACATAGACTCTGCGATCACCAGCATGTGACTGTAGAGTTTGCGTGGAGACAGATCTGACTTCTCTGGAGGCCCAGGCCAATACTTCTTCATAACATAAATACTGAGCAAGGGTATGCTTTATGGTTAGTGAGGCAATTTTCAGTGAATTGTTACTTACAACGGCTCATTAGTGAATTATGCCACAGGGTACCTTATTCTATTGTTGCTATTATGTCAACAGCAGAATAAGGTCTTTCAGAGGACTTGGGGTGAGTAAGAACATGATGTCCACATCTGTGTTTGGGATAACACTTTGGTTCTATGACATCTTGCATTTTCAGTCCAAAAGAGGCTCTCTGAAAAGATCTACTTTGCTGATTCTGTTTCTGAAGAAGACAAGCTAAGCTGGGAAAGTGAGAAATCGATTTCTAAATTCACTTCTGGTGATGATGGTTTTCCTTTCTTTGTATTAAAACTTACAATGCAAGTACAGTTTGGCACCTCTTAAGCTAGCGGCTGTGCTGAATGTACTAAACTCCAGCGTCTGTGAAGAACTATCTCATTGTGTAAGGAGCTGTAACAGTGAAAGTAATTCTTTCTTGTTCTGTTTCTACTTTTGAAATTTTGTGTGACTCCCACTTGTTTGGACAGCTATTTTTAGATGTTTCTGATTCACAGTGAGCTTCACAAGCTCAGCTGTTTGGGGTTTTTTGTGACCTTTTACATGCCTATTATAAGCTTGAAATTACTATGCTAAGGTTTTCCGCTCCTAAAGGAATGCATTTATTTGGAGGAAGAAGGAAGGAAAGAAAATGCTTTTTAGATGCACACAGCTTTTACACTGCTTCTTTTTAAAAGTACTCTAGGAGTTCTTTTGGCTCGGGATCCCATGCTATAGCCAAAAACCCAGCTACTGATTGTACTTGGCAATTTGAGCTGCTGTCATTTCCCCCATCTCACTGTTAAGCTTGCATTGAGTTTTCAAACGCATTCTATCACACACTGATATTGGGGATCATTCCATTAATGGTTGATGTGTGTAACTGCAGCAAGTGGCCCTGTCCTCTCGGAGTTCAGGGCTTGTACCACCCTGTGTCGTTGCTGGAGAATAAAAGAAAACTGGGTTCTGATGCTGAGCCCACTGTTTAAGAACATTGCTGCAGAGACCTGTATGTGGCTGCGTGGTGGGGAAAGAATTAAAGAAAAGCTGACTAGCTGTTCTACCCTCCTAAGTCGGATTTACAGGATTTAAGCAAATCTGCTGGAATTCCTTGATCTTATTTCTGTTCCTTATAGCTTGAGTACTATACCAGCTCTGAGCATGATTGCTGTTGACTACCTCTATAGGCTTTCACTGAAGATCTCTTATGGAGGAAGCACTGATATTTCAGTTGGTCTTGACGAATAGTAGTCCTGCCAATTCAGGAGAAACAAGTTGAGTTCCAGAGAGCCAGAACATTTTAGAAGGTGGTACTTCATGTTCAGAAGGGTCCATACAGAATAATCTGAAAAAATCTAGATGGAAAGAGTCTTTAGGTAATCATAAACTAACTATTATAGACCTGTGTTTATATCAGGGTGAGAAGGTTATTTGTGGTAAATATGGACTTGAGTATTTACAACTACTTCAGACTTGCTCACACAAGAAAGTTCAAGATCTGGTTTACCTTACCTTTACATATGTTACCTATCTAAACTGCTGTAGTTATATTGGTATCATTTCCTCCTTGGTCTTCCTTTCCATCTTGGAAATGGCTGCATAGCTGTGAGAAGCTTTTGGAGAATCTGAAATCCACCTCTCTGAAGAAAATGTCACTGCCAGAAAACCAGGGGAGAGTCTTGGCAAGAAGGAAATAGTTCCAAAAGAGGACCTGCCACAGAAGAGCAAACTTCCGACCCCTACTATGTGTCTTTGCACAGGTTGTGCTGAATATGAGACTCGAACTTTTGTTGCTTTTGGTGTGTGCCAGTCTGTGTTTCCTTTAAAATCACCTAGGAAGTATCTAGTGATTCGAGTTGCCTTGCAAGGGAAGTAACTTCTAAGCTACTGTGAAAGAAATCCAGTACAGGCTTTTTCTAGAGGTTTTAAACCCTGTTAGCATGTATCAGAGGGCTAAATAGGTGAGCATCTTACGGGAGTTCTGAAGGAGCATCAACAGCCTCTCTGCTCCTGACTAAGGAGCAGATTTCTCGGAATCTCAGTAGATTTTTCTGTTCCTGCCTCCTAGTATACCCTTTCCTTGTGTTTTTGCTGGAATAAGTGGTTCTAAATTCCAGCACATTCCCATATTTTCTTTTTGTTTTGCTCCTTTTTTGCCAGTGCTGCCTGAGAGTGTCAGCATGCTGTAGCATGTAAGCTATTTCCATCCTCTGTTGCCCTGATCATCTGCCTCCCTCACTACAGGGATATAGGAGATTTGCTGCTAATTAACTGAGTGCAATTCTTGGCCAAATCCACTGTGTCCAGAATGCACTGTGGTACAAATCTACTCCAGAAAGGGCTCCTATCACTCAGCAACTCCTGTAAGAGATCCAGCATGGAGTGGAATTTCCTTGCCTTTGATGAGCATCTGAGGATGAGGCAACACAAAACTGTCATCTGAAGTGAGTAATGAGCAATAAGTGAGGGAATTAGAAAAGAGGCTTTTTGTCAAGCCAATGGATTTCTATCAGCCTGTTCCTCGTTTTTATGCTGAACGTGTGTTTGGAAATGCTGCTCAGCAGACTTGGCCAGGAGTGAGCTCATTTCTTGAGGTGACCTTGTTTCATGCTGCAGAACACCAAGAGTTAAGCCTTCCAAAATCAGAATATAAATAGGTAATTCCTGTTAAACTGAGATGAGGAGCTTCACAGGGAACTTGTTAAAAAAAGTCTCAAGGTTGAACAGTTTTAAATGTACCTTAATATGTACATTTAATAATGTTTGAAACTTCCATTGTTATACTCTAACCCTAATTCACATGGAGGAGCAGTAAACTGAAAACACTAAAAAATCCCATAGGATTGTTCGTAACAATACAGTAATGAGCAACCCTCTGGAAAGCATCCCAGCCAGTCAAGTGAAAATAACTTTACAGCTCAAGGTCAAGGAGGAGCTTGAAAAAGACCTAGAGAAGCAACGGTAGGATGCAGGGCTGAAAACTGGGAATGCGCTTCGGAGGGCTGCGCCGCCTGTGGGTTTTCCATGGGGAGAGCTGGAAGCTGTTTCAGGTAGTTTTCTGGGTCCCGTTCACCTGGGTCAAACTAGAGGAGAGTTTGACCTGAGGAAGCTGCAGGGAGTTAATCGAGGAAGCAGCGGTGGGGGGATAAAGTCCAGATTCCTTCCAACAGGTCTGATCTCTGGCAAGTGTGCGCGCACAAGCGGCTTCCTTCTCCAGCTCCGCTGCCGGCGGGTCTGCAGGAGGGGACAACCCCGCGTCCCCGCCGGGGCTGCAGCCTCCGTGCCTCGGGAGGGAAGGGAGAGGAGCGCGGCCGGCCCAGGCGCTGGGCGGGAGGCGGGTGCTGGCAGCGGGAAGAAGCGCAGACCTGGAGAGGGAGGGGAGAGCGGACTGAGGGCTGCGCCCCACCCGCCAGCGCTTGCCTCCTCCTGGATTTAAGGGTGCGAGAGAAACGTAGGGGCATGTTCTCCGCCCTTACCGCTTTCCCCTCTTTTTCCCCTTTCCAAAGAGAACAACCCAGGAGAAGAGATGGGGGGAGAAAGGGGAAAGTGAAATTCTAAGATGCTGCTGGGAGCTTTGATCCCTTCCCCTGCATCCCTTTCCGTGCACAGAAATGGAAGAGGCATCCCACTCCCTCCGGTGCGGAGCGGCTAGTGCCCTGCTCCCGGGGAAGCCCAGCTGCAGAGCCCTGGGAGGAGGCAGCAGCTGAGCCTGGCAGCTGAAACGCAATGTGATGCTTGAAGAAGCTTCTGCCCACTTTGCACAGGAGGGATGGAGATCCCCAAAGTACTGGGGCTCCTCGTAGAGCTCTCCAGTCTGTTATCCTGTCTCAGATGTGTGGAGGTAAGAAATGGTTATTCTTCTATCTGCTTGTGCAAAGTCACATGGCTCTTTTAATGTCCTCACTGTAAGTGGATCTTGTTATTACTTGAGTATGTTTTCCAAAGCATCTAGGCAGCTGCGATCTCTGGGAAGAGCTGGGGGCTTGGGGAGGGATTTATTTCATTGTGCATATGAAATTCAGACAAGGAAACAGATCAGGGAAGCAGGATGCACAAGGGCTTGCAGATGCTTTGGCTCAGGTTTCTTGTGTTTCTCAGGCACTGCAGTGACCCTGGCAGGAAAGATCGTTGTTTCTGTTCTTTGATGATGGACTGATTACCCCTGTTGCTGTTAGGAATAGATGATTTATAGCCACATGGATGTGGGGCAGTGACTACAGCACGTAGTGCCTGCACTACGGTCAATCTTAGCTAAGATGATCAGTGCTGGGGTGTTTTGGAGGCTGCTACGTGAACTGGCAGCAACTAATCTTACATTGGAAGGGAAGCATATTACTTGGACTGCAATTGTTTTATTTATGGTCCATCTCCAGGAGTAAGTTCAGGCTTTCATGTACGGCCTGTTATTAGTCCAACCCGTTCCTCTGTTGCCTGCGGGTTTACATGTGTGTGCAGGTGCACACTAAATGCTAGGAGTCAGGGGACCTGGAGTGTGGCTCAGTCAGCTGTTTGGTGCCGTCACAAAAGTGTGGCTTAGCTCACTTTCCTCTCTTTACAAATAGCTTTGAGATCCTCAGATAAGTCCTTTGGCATTGATGCTTCGCAGACCATTATGTGGGATTTCAACAGCCTGATACATGCAGAAGGATTTTTGGCTGAAAAGCATTTGTCAGTTAAATGCTGTTTTATCCATGCATCCCTTGTGTATATGTACCTGGGCCACGTCAGGATTTCATGTTCGATATGTAGCGTCACATTCTGACTTCTGGAGGGTGATGGTGGAGCTTGGCCATGGTTGCCAACACCTGATGGGCCATATTCACAAGCTTGTTTTAAAAAGAAAGATGTCTGCCATGAGTAGGTGTCATTCTTGTCAGGTATCTATGGGAACTATCTCTACTTATTCTAGAGGTGGGTTTGATTTAATTCCAGATTTGACTCTTCCCCTTTTCCAGGGAAAGGTGGAGCTGAGAGAAGCAAAATTACTGCATTAGAAGAAAACCAGAACCATTTCCAATAGCTGGTAGTCTTTATATGCATAACTGTGCTCTGTGAATAGCAAGGCCTTGTTCATACAGAAATATTAGAAACGTTCATTTAGAACTATTCAGAAATTAATTAAACTACAAGGAGTTAACAGAAGCATGTACAGTTTCTTCTTTTCACTCTGCTCTGTGAAGATCTTGCACCTGCCTGCACACCATGGAATGGTGTTGAGTGGAGATCCCTATCTTTCAGCCAGCGATCAAGTTATAACCACCAAAAACACTGCCTATAAGAGGAAATACAGTTTTGGGGCTGGGCAGGATGCTGGAATTCTGAAGACTTTGTTTCATATTTTTTGTTCTTAGTAATTTAACCCCATGGGGATGGTAATACCATAGGCCATATCATATTCCCATCTATTAAAAACAAAATCCCCCCAAAGCATTATTGTATTTCTTCTTTAGGTGTTTCCCCACTTTGTACACTTATTACTGTTTTAATGCCCTGGGGGCATCATCCCATCACATAGATACATCTCTATTTGCTGCTGTGGCCATAGCTGGCTTGCCCTAGAAATGGGGAGAGAATGGGTGGTTATTCATTATTTTCCTTACTGGTAACAATGATTTTCTTCTAGCTTTTCTTTCCATAGGCATCTCACTCAGACTTCCCAATTCTAGTGGAAAAGAACAAGCAAAGCTCTGCGATGTGGTCAAGGGTAAATCTCTGCAGGCCAGTAATTATTCATTTTGCTGTTAGTGGGCAGAGCTGTGATTGGATTTGAAGAGGAGCAATGGAGAGAGCAGGGAAGAGACTAGTTACTAGGGCATGTTTGCCTAAAGCAGCAAAATGCTGAGCTGCTTTTAGGACATGCCCATGTTTATTTCATCGGATAATCATCTTTCTCCTTTTGCTCTGTTTCTTTTCCCAGGCTTTCCTGGGATCCCAGCCCAACCAAAACCATTTGCAGAGTACAGGTAAGAACAAGAAGTTATTAATTCAGTCATCAGGCAGCTTTTTTCCTGCAGTGGTGATCTGAACCCATAGGTACGATGAACTGCTACCTGGCATTCTTCCTTTCTTTCCATCAGTACTTTAGTCTTTCCTCCTGCCTAAATGCTTGTTTAACTCCATCCCCAAAATGGCCAGACCACTTCGTTTCCTTCATGTCTACCAGTTTTGCAGCTCCCTATTCCTCCCACATGTTCTTTTCCTTTAATTTCTTTCTTTGCCTCCTTCTGTCTTGCATGCTCACCTTTCCCTCACTCTAATAACTACTGAATTCTCAGACACCCCCTCTGAGAGTGCCAGGTATGATGCAGAGGGCACAGTGCGTTTTCCAGACACTTACCTGTAACTGCTTCTCATTTTTGTCCCCTGCAATTAACCTTCAGCTCTCACTCACCTCCTCTGGGCTTGGCAGCAGCTGCAAGGCAAATGGCAAAGCTTCTTTGTACCCTTAATGCTTGCCCTATGTGTCTTTATGGCAGAAAGGTCTTCTGAAAGTGTTGGTCTCTTTTTGTTTATCAATACAGTGAATAGAGCTGTAACCATTATCCTTTTTGCATCTGCTCTTCCCATGTTATGGACTCTAAAAAGCCCACCCTCACAGAGAATCTGGTTCTGGTTTCCCTCTTTCTTATTTCATGGTCATGAATGGAGAGTTTTCTTCTTTTGTTACAGGGACCACGACAGGCAATAATAAACTAGTTGTTGGGGTTTCTTTCCATGAGTTATTTCACATGGGCGCTGGCATGGAACACTGGCACCTGTACTTTCCCCAAATAGGTTCCCTTTCCCTACTTTTGTATCATCCAAGTTCAGATAAGGCAGGGTATCTGCTAATGTGTGTAGGGAACATACAACTACAACACCATTTTCCACCCTCCTGCTTTGTAGAATGAAATTTTAAACTCTCCTCAGTTTCAATCAATTTAGACAGGCAACTAATCTCCTAAAGAGCCTAGGATCACATTTAAGAGCATCTTAGTCAGGTGCCAAAGCAGGTGGGGAAGTAAGTGAAGGAGTGTGTGCCAGACTCAAATACTGTTCCAGGGCAAGTGAATGCACGTATTGAAATAAATGGTAATGAGAACCGGTTCAAATTGTCCATGTTTGGGCCCAGAATTGACATTTCAAAGGTCTGTCTGGGTAGATCATGACTTTCAGATCAACTTGAGGTTTAGACAGTGCATATTATAAACATTCTTTGAGCAGCTGCCTTGACGAATGATAGAATTGAAAGCAAGCAAGTAGCAATCAGGACTGCAGACATGGGAGGTGTTTCAGGAGATCAGCTGGTATCTCCCATATTGTCTGAGCCTTGGTGCATGATGCTTTAAGTGATGCTAACAGCTCCTTTCCTGTGCCCAGCGTCCAGCGTGTGCGGTGTTGGACCTCTTGGGTATTACAATGGCTCACTGGCGGTCACTGAGGCTGGGGCAGAGTGCCTCAACTGGGCAGAGTTCCCCGATTATGTTCAGCAGTACCCAGACCGTGGCCTGGGGGACCACAACCACTGCAGGAACCCGGATGGGGGAACCACTCCCTGGTGCTTCTACCGGCTTGCATCAGGGGCCATTGGCTGGGCTAACTGCGACTGCAACCAAGGTAAGGGCTGCTGCGTGTCTCTGCCAGTGCCTGCCTGCACTGCCCTGGGGGCTCAGGGCAGAAATGTGTGCTGCACAGACTTGCAAGCAGCAGGTGGGACACCCTGTGAAAGGAGCACAGTACAGTAACGGTCCCAAATTGTCGAAATAATTAGGACTAGAGGCTAGCCTGTGTGGGAGAAGAACGTCTGTATATAGGAGGGGGTGGATTTAAGCTGCTGTAGCCATAATGCCATGTATAGATGCTTTTATTCCCATACAAGGAGACTTCTTTTTTTGTTTTTTTACTGTTAACTTATGCCGCTTTGAAACAGTTTAAGTTATGTGGAAAACAACCCACTCCTGCTCCTTGAGTGCTCATAGCAGAGCTCTCCTCATGTAAGTGTAGCTGTTCAAATACAATAAGCAAAAATCTTCTGTGGCTAGGTTGGTAAATCTGTGGCAAGGTAGGTTATAGGCTTGCTTTGGAATTCTTCTCAGTGCTGACACAGGGATTGCTGCTTGCTTGGAGGCGTGCAAAGGAGCTGAGCTCTCTCAGTGCACGGATTTCAGCACAACATTCTTGAGAAGGTTCTGTTTGTCCTCCTGCTCTCTGACCTCCCTTGCTTTCTCTATGGTTTAGAGAACAGATGAAGTACAATTTAATAAATGAAATTAATGTCTTTTCCCTTGCCAGTGAAAGTGCTTTCAAAGATGGCTTCAATAAAGTGAGGGGTACAAGTGTAGTTCTGCTGTGTGCCTGCATGAGCTACTACAGACAGAAGGTGTATCCTTCTCACAATACATAACTGAGCAAGGAAATGTGCTTTCTAAACTGTGGTAGATATTTGTGGTGCAGTGAGAATTGAAAGGGCATTTACTTTGTAACTTGCTTTTCTTAGAGAATGTAAAGAGGATTCACCTGCTGTTACTGAAAATCTAGCTGTAGTGACAGTGACTGTCATAGGTGGTTGATGGTATATACGTCAGTGGAGTGTCAAAAGGAATTAGACAGCCAAACATTTCCACACACCTTTTCAAGGTAGCATGTAAAATCATTCCCATTTCACAGAAGGAGAATCCAGGAGCTGTGGCAGAAGCCAAATTTCCTGCAATGTTACCATGGCTTTGAAAAGAACATAGCACCAGCCATGCTGCTGAGCAGTGATCACAGGACCCAGGAAAGTGCCTTCAAAACAGCAAAACAGGGATGAGAGAAGCCAAGTGCAGTTCCGCTCAGCTACGTGCAAGTCCAAGACTTGCTGGTCTGAAACCTCCATCACAAGATAGCAGCTTTTACTTTATTCCCCCCCTCTTTTGGAAGGTGCTGTGCGGTTGGCTGAAGATAGCAGTGTGGAGCTGTACTTCAGTGGACTCTGGGGCACCATCTGTGCTGACTACTGGACTGACTGGGATGCCAGTGTTGTCTGCAGGCAACTAGGTCTCAGGTGGGAACCTCTGCCTGGTGGTGAGAGTTACTGCTCATGTAGCCTTTGAAAGACCAGGCTCTGTGGTTACAGTCTCCCTGGCATAGTGTGTTGGATGGGGGAGAGGAGTTGCTTTTGTGGACTCATTTCCCATTTACCAGGGTCCTTTCATACTGTTTTGTTTTTTTTTCTGAGGCTATGCTAAACCCAAGCAGCATTTGCAAGATTTCTTTAAAGCAGTAGTGTCAGCTTGGTGCTCCAGACTGCAAAGAGTGAGGTGTGAGATCATATCCTGTTTTTAGTATTACCAGCTGGAGATACTGTAGCGATCTAATAGAAATTTTGAGAGCGTGAACCGTCTTTGGGAACCTGGGGTTTGGACCTTCAAATTTCCAAATAGTGAGGAGGTAAGGGCTACAGAGATGGAAGAAGGTAATTCAGATATTCGGATGTTTGAATCTGTTGATGGGTTTGTTCATCATTCTCAAGCGAGGGGGCCATTTCTGACCAGACCAACTCTTCTGCCTTAAGTAGGAACACGGAATGGGTCAGGTGGTGGGAAGTGCTTTGCGCATGTTTGTGCTTTCCCATTATACTGTAAATGCCACCCCTTTATGCACCCCGATCAACTGGGCTCACTGGGATGTGAAATGGCACAGCTGGACAGCAGAGCCACAGGAACTGAGGGGAACCGGTGAGTTGAGCAGTGCTATGGCATTTCATTGCTCTGTTGTGTTCTTTGTACCAGTGAGATCGGCTCAGCTGGGAAGAAGAGCCACCCTGGACTATGGCCTGTTCCCCTGCACCTGCAGTCAGCAAACTGCCACGGGGATGAGAAAGCCCTGCTGCAGTGTGGCTACCGGGAAGCTGTGTCAGGAGTTTGTAAGCAGGGGAGTGCCATGGCAACCTGTGTCCCTCCAGAAGGTTAATATCCAGGGAAGGTTCAGTCCCTGTTTCTTGCATCAGTGTTGCTGATAAAATGTGAAATGTAATGTTGTGAAGCTATGATGAACAAATCATTGGAGGATGTTCTTCTTTCACCTGCTGTACAGGTGGTTACCTTCCTTCCAGGGGAAAATTGTCCATCCTTTCACAATCCAAACAGAGTGGGCATACTTCTACAGTCACTGAAAGGTGGCTGCTCCTTATGCCCACATCCCATTTTTATCAAACCAGGATTTTGTCTGCAGGCAGCAAAGTCTTAGTCACTGTAGCAGCTAGTTAAAGAGCCATCCCTGAAGCAGCCCCTTACTGTGAGCTGCAATCACTGATGCAGCCATGGGATATAGAGGGGAGGATGGGAACTAAGCATCCCAAGAGCAACTCTGGCTGGTGAATGGTTCTATAGCCTGAACTGCTGGATATGCTTTGTCTCTATCTTGTTCTGTTGTGCTCTCTTTCCCCTTCTTGAAGCGCAGGTGTAGATGCTCCGCTGCGTTTAGTTGGGGGAAAGGAGAGCTTTGAAGGACGAGTGGAGGTTTACCATGATGGCAAGTGGGGTACCATCTGTGATGACCAGTGGGATGACCGGGATGCTGAAGTAGTCTGTAGGCAGCTGGGACTCAGGTAATTTCCCCACTGTATACCATGGAGTGGCCCTAGAAATAAACAGAACAAAGAGCATGAGAGCATCTCCCTTCACTATAGTACCAGTCCTTTCTCTAGGAGGTATGCAGAAACCCTGGAAAGATAATTCTGGGCTAATCATCCTATGTAATGGCACCTCATTCTCCTGTGTGCAATTCTGTGTTTAACATGAGAGAGTTGTATGCTGGGCATTCTTGAAAATCACATCAGTACAGAATTGTTTAAAATAGACAATTAAAGTTTGAGAGCCCTCAAAGTTTGGGAGTTTTGCCTGTTACTGAGATTGAAACCTGGTTGTCCTCAGAGCTCCCCACGTATCTGAACTGTTCATGTTGCAGGCACATTTTTGCTATGTGCTGGGAGGTCTCATTACAAAACTTTCCAGCAGTGTATTTCAGTTAACAGCTGGAAACACCACTGTGTCAGGAAAGCAGATTAGCTATGAGAGGACACTGACCTAGTGTAGCAGAGTCTCTGTGCAAGGCAGAATGTGAGAGCACGAGGCTGTGACCTTCCTTACTGAGCATATGTGTCTGTAATGTTTGCAGTGGGAACCCAAAAGCCTTGTCGTGGGCTCATTATGGGCAGGGATCTGGCCCAATCCTGCTGGATGAAGTGGAATGCTCAGGCAATGAACTCTCACTTGACCAGTGCAAGAAGAGTGACTGGGGACAGCAGAACTGTGACCACATTGAAGATGCTGGGGTCTCCTGTGACCCTTTCACAGGTACAGCTCTACACCAGTCAGATGCAGCCAATCTTACTCCCGTATTACAGGGCTTGCTTAGTGGATAATCCCCCTGCCTCAGGATCCTCTAGGGATTCTACGTATAGCTGCCACCTGTGGAAGCAGAGAGCAAGCAGCAGGTGGGAATGGGTCAGAGACAGGCTTGGTGGTGTTCCCATGGCTTTCTTTCCACCAAGGTGGTATGGAAAGGCTGAGGTGAAACCTCACTGACAAGTGGGCATATTGGGGAGCAATGAATGTTTGCTTTTTGCATACCCACAGGTATCTGTCTCTGGTTTATTTCACTCATGGGCTGTACAGAGACGTCAGCAGTGGGGCACAGGTTGCTGCTTTTCTGCCCTGCTGAGCACTGACCTTTCCTTCTCCCATCCCTCGCAGAGGGCACCATCAGGCTGGCTGGTGGCCGCAGCCCCAGCGAAGGCAGGGTAGAAGTTTATTACAATGGAGACTGGGGCACAGTGTGCGATGACGGCTGGACAGACCTCAGTGCCCAGGTAGTCTGCAGGCAGCTGGGCTTCAGGTAGGCCAAAAAACACCAAACTTTATTATCTCCTGCCTCAGCCTGTTGGGAAGCAGATAACAGGCTTGATACTGTCTTTCTAAGCCCCTCACCAGAGTCAGAAAGTTCTCCTAACACTTCTCAAATTTGCAGGTGCATCCGCTCAGCATTGCCACCTCCTCTGCTCTGTTACTAAACAGTATCACCCACCTGTTCTGTCACCTAAACACATCACCTGCTTCAGCACCTAAACATATCAGGGCAAGAAAAGAGTAGTATTAGGGATGGATTTTCATAATGCTTTTCTTTCAGCCCATTGCTGAACTGTCAGCCCTCCACGTATGGGCTTGAAGAAGATTTAAGATCAAGATACTGTAGTCTTTGAGCCAGTAGAGGTGTTTTGTGGATTTTTTAAGTATGATTACAAATTCAGCTTTATAGACTGAAAAAAAGACTCAACTAAATTCTGCATTTTGAGTTCAGCTGCATGCTGTGTTTGTCATCTCCCACAGTGCCTAAAATCGCAATTCCAGGTAGCAGCTTCCTATAAAAAGAGGTGGAATTACTTAAATGTTGATACTTCTGATGCCTCATCTGCTAGCCCCTCCCCAAACTGATGGTGTCACGTCTGCAAAGCAGCCTCTGTGGTATAGCTGGTCCTCTGTGCTACTGTGCCTTTGACCAGTCACTAGAAATGGCCTGAGCAGGCCTTCCTGAAAGCTGTAGCTGGTGAGATGTGCAAGCTCCTTGTTTGCCATTCTGTGCGTCACTGAGTGGCTTAGGTCAGGAAGCCACTGATATCACAGCTGAGCTCTGCAGGGGAATTTCCCTTTTTGTCTAAGCTTGTGTCTAATCCCCTCTGTGAGATTAATGAGTTTTAATGAATCCGATGTCATGTTTCCTTTCTCTAGTGGTCCTGCTACCCTGGCCTCTGAAGGGGACTATGCTGCTGGCCAAGGCTTTATCCTACTGGATGATGTGGCTTGTGTGGGGACGGAGCTGTCCCTCCTGGACTGTCCCCACAGCAACTGGGGGCAGCATGACTGCTCACATGCTGAGGATGTGGGGGTCCGCTGTTCCCTGGAGAGCAACACAGTCATGGATGGCAGCCTGGGTAACTCACCTTGCTTCTTGCCCTGGGCAGTAGGGAAGTGTCACCTGATGGCCTGTTCCTTGGGAAGCTCTGGCAGATGTGGGAGACAAGGGGGCTGCTTTCTGAGCAGGACTCCTAGGAATGTGCCCTGGCTGTCCTGGGGCAGAGCTGTGGCTCCGCCAGACCTATGGCCAGCCCAGCAGAGAAACTGAAACTGGAGAGCATTGGCAGTTTCCAAAACAAACCTGAGGGGTTGTGGGATGGTGGCTGCCTTAGTGTGCCATTGCTCACTGAAGAGATGCCTCAGCCCCATGTCTTTGGGAACATGGGACCCCTTTAACTAGCCCTGGTGTAGGTAACTAGTGTAGCTATGTTAGTGTTACACCTTGCTAAGACAAGATTTCAGATGCAAGGGGCTGTTGTGTGGAAATTTGAGCTCTCTTGTGTGGATGGCACGTTTAGTTAAAACTGTGAATATATTTTGATTAGCATAATTTCCTCATCTGTATGTGGCCTGACACTCTCCCCCTTCCCTAATAAAGGAGACTTTTGAGTTCGTCAGACATTTTACTGAAATAGATGGTATCCAACATTTTTGTTTCTCCTAAATGGAGAACCCTTCTCTTGCTTAGGGTAATGTAATAGTTTTATAATTTAATGTATTTATTTCCCAGGCATGTTTAAGCTTGCCCACTCTTGGCTCAGGATTAAATAACTTTCTTTCTGTTCTTGTTCTCCTCTTTACTCAGCTTTCAGAATATGATCCACTAATGATTTCCAGTATGTATTAAATCAGTATGTAGGCAGTCTTCTGATTCAGTGCAGAGCTGAAATGTCTTCATATAGAAACACTCCTCTTTTTTCTTTTTTTTTTTTTTTTTTTTAAACTTCTTTATCC